>JABCRI010000577.1:0-52382 GCA_015143295.1 Tetracentron sinense
CAAATATAATCACCGAGGCCACCCAAAGAAAAGTGCCAGCTAGGGTTCCACATAATGCAAACACCATTGACAGCTGCGGCTACATTAGGAGGAAGTCTAACGGGCTTCGATGAACCATCGACGGGTAGTAGATGCGACCGAGGAAGCTTCGTGACAAGGGAGATGCAGAAGAAGAGATCATAAGCATCGGTGAAGAATCCATGACGGAGATCAAGATCGCAGTGAGAGTGGTACCATTGAGTTTTGGCAGTCAGAGCGTTCAACACTTGAAGCTGATCCTTAGCCATGATGAGTACTCGAAATCCTGAAGATTAAGGTTTGATTCAGATTCTATACAATACAATAAAATGGAGAGTAGAGAGAGAGAAAGCTCATGACTATAGAAAGAATATAAAAATCAAACAGAAGAAGAGCAACAAAAAGAGAAGAACTCCACTTGAATCCAATCCACACAAGCGAACGTCTTGTAGTTCTCACGGTTTTCCAACCTAAATGAGAGATAGATTGAATATCTAGTGTAACTGCATCGGGTCTCTTTTTCTTGTTAGGTTTTGGTTTGGTTTCAGACTCTAACTGGTTCTTCGTTCCTGGAAAACTTTCTGGTATGAATTCTCTCCTACTTATATTAAGGAGAAAAAGAGAGTAGTTGAAATCAATGCATTTCGAGCGCCACTCCTCGCTTTTGTACTGCCCTTGAACTAGGAAGATAAAAGAATATTGAGGAGAGAGATTAGAAGTGTAGTGGACTAGGTCACTCCGAATGCATGGATATAGGTCCATATGCTCTTAAGGCTATCTGGGCCGAGCCCTAGGGCACAGTTTTTTTTGTTGAGGATTTTGAAAATTGTGGAAACACCCTGCCTTGCCTCTTGCTTAGTGGAGGGGTGTGGCATTCTATGGAGGCGGAGAGTCACAGATCTAATCCCACCCGGGTATGAGTTGCAAGAGAGCTCCACTGCCCCACAGCTAACTTCTCCCCGTATACTAAAATGTAGTAAAGATATCTCTATTCTATCATAATAAAATATAATAATTAATAATAATAATAATAAAGGTAAATTGCGGTAAAGCTAAGTCTCAGCTAAGACCTCATACATAGCCGTACAGGAAAAAAAAAAACCTCTGGGTTGAAACATGTGATTTCTTTACTATAAAGGAAGAGAGAAGGCATTATAATTACTAGCACAAGTAATTGTTTAAGAATTTATTAAAAATAAAAGTATTTTAATAAATTTTTTATTAGGCCATTATTATCCATGGGAAGAATTATTAGTCGGTCCTACTTATTTATTCGTAAATTTAGAAGATTATAAGGTGGTGCTACGAGCACACCATTTATTTGTGACGATAACCAATAAGAAAAATTACTACTATACACCCAAATTATTTGAATACATCTTCTTCTTTGTTTCTCCGATCATAGCCTTCTTCCTGTTCTATTGTTTCTAGGACCTTTCGCTCCAAGAAGGAATATTCACGAGTTTCGACATAAGAGAAGGAATAGCACAGGAAATAAGGAGATAGAAAAAAAATAATGGTATGCTCGTAGCAACACCAAGATATAAAACAATATACAAATTACTATTTATAGTTTTTTATTCAAAATTAAAATACTTAAATTTAATAACAGCGGATCCCACCACCTCATTCGTATCCTGCGAAGAACAATCTCTACTAAAACTCTATTTATTTTAATTAAATTTTTTTTGAAGATATTATTTATTTATTTAGAAATTAAGATATATATATTTGCGTTAACAAAAGTACCCTAATTTCAATATCTTCCATTAATCCTGTTTTCCACTTTTTTGTGACATTTTACGGTTCCTAAGATTCGAGATAGAAGAAAACACGAAGAAGATGAACACTGAAGAATTTAAACAGCACAAGGATAATATGGAGATGAAGATCATCATCAAATACTATACGGTAAGAAGAGAAGAGGCTCACCTACTGTGCTGCTTTCAGACGTTGTGGCTGAGGGAAAGAGAAGACGTACCTCTCGGATTGATATTTAGATAGATAACCAGATTAACAACTTAAAAAAACGCGCGTAGAATCCGGGAGGAAGGAAACGTGAATAGCTAATTAAGGATATGTTTGGTAGTTTGAAAATATTTTGACCAAAATTAACAGGGGGTATTCAGCAATTTGTGTTCTAAAATCAAGGTAGATGCTAGTTAAAGGGGACATGTTCTTTTTCATTTTTAAAAAAAACTAAGGTTAATTAGAAGCTTTAACCCTAAGGCTTATTGATCTTAACTTATAATTAAGAGTTAAAAAAGACAAATTAATCATAAGTCACAAACTTATTAACCATGGTTCAAGAACAGTTACAAAGAACTTGTGGTGATGGTATAAAAATCTTTTAAGGTCATTATAGTCATTTTAGTGATAATTTCAAACGAAAGTCCCACAAAAGTAAGGTTTGAGGGGATTTGTCTTTACTTTTGGAAAACCATAAATTAATTTTGCAAGGTTTAAACATTGCAGTGCATTTGCAAAACTAGGTAGCAGCAGATATGCAAAAATCCCATAATAAAGAGACCTAGGAAGTTGGTTTACGCATTTGAGGTTACAACGTGTCCCTTTTGACACTTATTAACTGTGATTAAGGTTCACTCACCTATCCTTGGTTTTTAAGGAAAAAAATATTTTATTTTTTTAACCCTATTAAAATTTTACTAACTCCTAGAGTTAACTTTTTTTCAATATTTCTGGCTGGGCTGGGCTGGCTGCGAATAAGCCTAGGCTCAACTAAGACAAACAAGCGCACTCCCTTTTTATTTATTTATTTTGGTATCGACTCCCTTTTTAATTTATCCACTATGAATATGGTCGGGGCGAGCCCGGAATTTTCCCTGGGAACCAAGTACATGTATCAAGTTGAATTTATGGGATTGGGCATGGGGCTTGGGATACGGCCCCAAGAAATTTTGTCTAAGTAAAGTGTGTTTTATATGATAACATTTACACTCAAAAAAAAGTAATGGGTATATTGTGGTCATAAAATCGGTTAATGTTGCATTCTAATGATCATTAGATCATTCATGAAGGCCCAAATACAATGGTAAACTAAAACTGAATTTGAGAAGGAAGCTGAGTACTCCTCATGGGCTTGGTTGGGGGTCAGATCAAGTCTGGCATGGACTTTCATGGTCTAAAACAACCACCCAAGCTTGCCAAAGGGTATGTATTTCATTTGGTTCAAGCCATTAACTATGGGCCTAGCCTAGACACAATATTTAGCTTAAAGGTAGGCCTAGGCCCAGTTCAGCCCGGGGTTGGGCTCTACTCCCCACCAATGACTTGACTAGAATGGTTGTATGTAGTCCATTTCCCGGAGTCAAATCCTCTACGGTTATCACCGGATTTGAAAAATCCAATTATCACCCCTAGAGGTCGCCACGTGTCTCCTTTGACACCCCTTAACCATGGGTAAGGTTCACCCACCCATTTTTGTTTTTTTTTTTAAATATTAATTCTTTTTTAAAAATTAAAAAACTGTTTTTTAGAGTTTTTTTAATATTAAAAACAGTTTTTTAATTTTTTTTAAAAAGAATTAATATAAAAAAAAAAAACCAAAAATGGGTGGGTGAACCCTAGGGGTGGGTGAACCTTACCCATGGTTAAGGGGTGTCAAAGGAGACACATGGTGACCTATAGGGGTGATAACCGGATTTTCCAAATCCGGTTATCACTGGAGATGATTTGGCTCCTTCCCTAGAGCCTTTCCCTGTTTCAACTTCTACCATGTTGTCCTAGATTTTTAAAACCCCAAAACCAGACCAAATTGAAAACCGTTTGTTTTTTAAAGAACCGGAAGAACCAACCGGTTGAACTGGGAACTGGTGGTAGAACCGGTTGAGAATCGGGCAAAAAGGAGGAAAAAATAATTTTTTAATAAAAAAGAACATGGTTGAACCGGTCAAACCAGGAACCGGCCACCCAGCCGGTTCGATGACCTGTCCGATTATGAAAACACTGTGCTCCAATATAATCCCATGGACAGTCACTCCATGTCCTTTTTTTTTTGGGGGGGGGGGGGGGGGGGGTAAGATTTCCGTCTTTGATTTGTGGCAATTGAATGACTTACCACACTAATCTTAGATAAATGCTGAAATGTATCAAAGAAAAAAAAAACCACTATTTTGCATATAGCACCATTATAGTTGGTGCAATTTTTTTTTTCGAAAGGTAGTGGGTGCTATTCCCTAGCCTATCAAATTTCTATAGAATAAAAAGAAAACATTTAAATAGTGTCACATAAATCATTTTTCATTAAAAAAAATTAAAGGTTTGAAATCAATTAACTTGTTTTTAGTGATCATTAAATTGCAAGTCCAAATCCGACACGTTGACAAACATTGGCACCCCTACCTGATAGAAATGAATTATTGAGAAAGAGAAAGGCAAAATGCTAAATTATGGGATGAGAGATCCAATTTATTGAGTCTATTTTTTATTTTTATAAATCTGAAAAGTATGCATTAGACGATAGAAGATACATAATTACAAGCATATGAGGCCGAATAATATAGTTGCCTTGATGTATAACATGACATACGTACAATTAACGATAACACGTGAGAGGTAAGTTAGTATATTAGTACATGGTGGGGAACTTAGTAGAACAATAATCAGCTTCAAAGGAGGATTGCAGCCCGTGGCTACAAAAACACCCTCACAACGCCGGCTTCGGATTCTCTCTCGGCCCGTGCCAGAGAGGTGCTCTCGGGCAACCACAAATGAAGCACTAGCTGGCTAGAGAAGTCATTTCATGGGCCCCATGAAGCACTAGCTACCAAGGGAGAACCACCATGAAGTGCCTGCACAAACCCCCCCCCCCCCCCCCCCCCAAAAAAAAAAAATCCCCCCTTTCAATCACGAGCAATGCCGCCTATGCCCGCAGACCTGCCCTCTCTGGCCGAAGCCCCACCCACATTAATCTGAACCCAAGGGCACGAAGGCGCTCGCCAAGAGGGGGGAAAGACAGAAGAAGAAGGAGAAATCGCTTCCCCACTACGCACAGTGAGGCAGCGTGAGACCTCACCCACCAGACGATCCGCTTGAAAAATAGAGCGATAAGGGTCCACGGGAACCCCTTGGAAGAGATTTTTTTTACGATATTCCCAAATACTCCAAGCTATAGAAGCTAACAGACTAAGCAACCATTCCTTCCGCTCTTTTGACTGAGAAAAACAAAACCAAAACGTCCACCATTCACCAAATTCTCCATCAAAGCCCACCCCAGTCCGAAAACCCAGCTACGAACCCAGCTACGTACAACGAGCATGCCTACATTCAAACAACATGTGCTCGACACCATTGCACAAAGGACAGCCCTTCCCCTTCGCTATCCTCCTCTTATGAAGTTCCTGAAAGACCTCAATTGTACGGTGCAAGCATTGCCAGATGAACCATGAAATCTTAGGGAGAAGATTCAAGCTCCACACCGCCTTCCAGCTAATAGATGGTAGAACTGAAGAAGTGGAAGCCCGAGCAAGTCTCCTAGATGGACAGCGAGACTTAAGGAGATGATACCTTGACCGAACAAAGTAGGTACGTGTCATTCCTTTGGAAATGTCAAGCTTTCTGATCCGCCACACCACCCATACTGATCTGAATGCGCATAATATGTTCCACTACCTCGAGAGGAAAAGCTTGAGAAAGTTGATGGAGATCCCACTCCTTCGTCCTAACATTAAGGAAATCCGATACAGTATTCCAAGAATAAGATGCCGGCTTTGGGAATGGGGCCATAAACCCCACCCGCATGGGAATCCACGCATCATCCCACAGGTTTATAGAGCATCCATTGCCCACTTGCCATTGCAGCCCCGCTTTTAGAATAGCCCGACCTGCTAAAAGACTGCGCTACGCCCAAGAGGGCCGATGGCCAATGGAGGCCCCCAAAGAATTTCCCTGAGGGAAATAAATGCTCTTCGCCAATCTGCCCCACAATGAGTCTGGTTTCATCAAAAGTAACCATCATTGCTTTGCCAGAAGGGCCAGATTGAAGGTGGATAGCTCACGGAAACCTCCCCCTCCCACCTCTTTGCTGTTACACAGTGTCTCCCAACAAACCCAATGAATCTTTTTGCCCCGTTCAGACTGGCCCCACCAAAAATCAGCCATAAACGAAGCTATAGCTTTACAAATCGTAAGAGCGATTTTGAAACATCCCATAGCATACAATGGAATTGCTTGGATGACCGCTTTTAACAATATCCCCGACCCGCTTTGTTCAAGAACCTGCCCCTCCAAGATTGAAGCTTGGTTCTCACACAATTTTTGATTGAGGTGAATAGGTCTGTCTTAGATCACCCAAAAGCAATCGGAAACCCAAGATAAACCCCAACATGGTCCAACGGTTGCATATGGAGGCTCCATGCCAACAGCCGTCTAAATTTGTAGGGGGTGTTCGGACTAAATATGATTCTAGATTTTTGAAAATTAATAACCTAACCCAAGGCTCCACAAAATTCACCCAAAACTGACTTGATACTGAGAGTGCTGGCTATGCTGGCAGGAGCAAAGAGAATACAATCGTCCGCGAACATAAGATGAGATATAGTGGGGCTGCTTCGGTGAACAGAAATGTCGTGAAGAGAACCATCTGACTCCGCTCTATCCAAATGATGGGATAAACCATTGGACGCCAAAATAAAAAGGTAGGGTGATAGGGGGTCTCCCTGTCGAAGCCCCCTTGTCAGGGAAATTAAGCCACGAGCTAAGCCATTTATCACCACTGAATACTTCACAGTTGTCACACACTGCATCAACAAGGCTATCCACCTCTCACATAAGCCTAGTTTTCGAAGAATCTCTTCCAAATACTCCCATTCCACCCTATCATGCACCTTGTTCATATCTAATTTGACGACCATGAAGTAGTTAGACCTCTTCTTCTCACTTTTCAAATGGTGAAACATCTCGTGAGTGATGAAAACATTATCAAGAATGCTTGGCCCAGGGATGAAGGCAGATTGGGCTGAATGCACCATCTCCCCCCAAATAAGCTTTAACTTATTGGCTAGAATTCGAGCACATATTTTATATATAACATTACAAAGGCTAATAGGCTGAAGATGACCCAAGTGCTGGGGATTAGGAATCTTAGGAATTAAAACAATGTTAGTGAGATTTACCTGATTTAGTAAGAATCCCCCTTTGAAAAGCCCGCGAACTGCCTAAGTGACTAGAGGGCCTACGACATCCCAATAGTGTTGATAAAAAAGAGCTGGCATCCCATCCTGACCCCGCGCCTTAGTGGGCCCCATTTGAAAAGTCGTTGTCTTGACTTTGGAATCCAAGAAGGGAAGACAAAGATCCCGATTCATAACATCTGAGATATTTTTGGGCACCCCGACAATATCTTCTGTTATGTTGCACGAATTCGAAGATTTGAAGAGCGAAGAAAAATGTCCATACAACCTTCAACTTGATCGGGAGTCCGGAATTCCTTACCGTCTTCAGGCCGGATGATATCTATACGATTGATCTGGCACTTTTGTAAGGTGGATAAATGAAAAACAAATTGTGTTACGGTCCCCATCTATAAGCCATTTGCCCCAAGACTTTTGGGCCCAAAAGGCTTCTTCTTGGGCAAGACAATTTGATCCTCCCCTCTTCTTCATGCCTCGCTGTATTAACCGGTTGGTTTTGGATCTCTAAAAGATCCTGAGTTAAAGCTTCCTTCCTTCGCTTGAGGTCACCAAAGACTTCCCGGTTCCACCTTGAAATATCCATTCGACAAAAATGTAATAACCTACACAACTTGAACATGTTAGACCCTGAGACTAGCCTCTGCCACGACTCAACAATGACCTGAGAGCTGTCTGATTTGAAACTCCTTTTCCCTCGAAGTCTGTTCGGGCGAATCTCTAATCTAATCGGACAATGATCAGAAGCATAGATGGGAAGGTGAAATAAAGTCGCATCAGGAAAGATCTAGCACCACCCACTGGAGCAAAGAGCCCGATCAAGTCTTTCCTTAACATTAGCTTGCCCCCTCTATAATTCATTCAAGTAAAAGGATTACCCTGAAATCCCACGTCCATAAGCCCCTGACTCTGAATGAAACCATTGAAAGCCACCAATTGGGAGGCAGACTTAGGGAGACCTCCCGCCTTCTCATGGTTATACTGGACTTCATTGAAATCTCCAATCCAAAGACTTAAATTATGAATAGGCCTTACCCCTGACATGTCCTTCCAAAAGGGCCCTCTATTCCTCGCAATTGAAGGCCCATAGAGCAAAAACAGGTCCCAAAGGTCCTCCCCCACTGATATTTGCATTGTTAATTGCAAAAGATTGTTGGCCATGGACTGGGATTTGAAAAATCTATGGCTGCCTTTCACAAAACACACAGACCCCTGGAAGCTCCTTGAGAATCAAGCACCAGACAATTCTCAAAATTCAAACTACTTTTTATTTTCCCTATTTTTTCCAAGTTGGCTTTAGTTTCCATAAGGAACAATAAGTCGGGCTTCCACCTACGGTTGATCTCCCGTAGAGCACGAATTGTCGAGGCTTGCCCGATCCCTCGTCAGTTTCAGCTTATGATACTCATGGCTGCTAGAGGGGCTGATCCCTGTCAGAAAACTTAAAATTTAAACTTATTTAAATGATATCCAACATTTCATACTAGAATTCTAATATGGCCTAAACCCCAAAATTCAACCCTTCTTAGATAATACATTTTGGTATTTTTCAAGAAATCAACATAGATCGAGTTTCTTTATAAACAAACTAGCAGAGACCCTGTGCGATGCACGGTAATAATTAAGAATATCTAAAATTATGGGTAACAATTTTTTATATCTGCTAATAGGCTAGTTTGCACTTCTTTCTTTCTCTCCTCTATCTCTTAGAATATTTTGTTGTTAAATTTCTATATCAATTGTTAGTTGTATTTCCCTTTGATTTTCAAATTTCGGATTTAAGGGTAAACAATTTTTTATATTTGCCATTGACCCTATTCACCCCCCCTAGTGTCCATATTTGGGCAACAATGGTGTGTGTAAATCGCAATAGACAACTGCATGACACTTCTGTGGAGTTTTTTTGGCTCGAATTGGAGAATTTCTAGAGTGGGCGATCGGCGATCGATCAGCCAAATAGTGGGTTGAGAGAGCAAGGATACTTTTGTGAGAGAGAGCATTGTGGGCTTTCCTTGGGTTTATATCTTTGTTGTGAGTTCTTCTCTTCTCTTTTATAATCTTCTCTTTGATTAGTGAAGATATTTGGTGTGCTTTGACTGTTGACGTAGGCATTAAGGCTGAACCACGTAAATCTTACTTTGTGGTGTGTTTACTTATTTACTATATTTATTTTTCCAATATCGTTGGTTCTATCCTAAGGGGTTTCCGCACAACAAACTGGTATTAAAGCTATTGGTTTAGAATGACGACACAGACTACGAGTTCTAGATTCGAAGTGGAGAAATTCGATGGCAGTAAAAACTTAGGGTTATGACAAATAAAGGCTTGTGACGTGTTGATCCAACAAGACTTGCACAAAGCATTGAAGAGAAATGATGAGATGCTCGAAAATCTGAAGGTTGAAGATTAGGAGGACTTCGACTTGAAGGCGATGAGTTTGATCCATCTATGCTTAGCGGATGAGGTATTATACAACAGTCTCAAAGAGTATACGACTTTAGGATTTTGGTTGAAGTTAGAGAACCTCTACATGATGAAATCATTCACTAACCGGTTATACTTGAAGCAAAGATTGTTTAAACTCAAGATGGTAGAAGGTATAAAATTTTCCCACCATCTAATTGAATTTAATAAGATTACTATTGAATTAACAAGCATTGGTGTGAAATTTTATGAAGATGACAAAACCCTTCTCTTTGTTACTTCCCTACCTCATTCGTTTGAGCACCTTCGTATGACATTGCTCTACGTAAAGGAGGATATCAGTTTGGAAGATGTTATTATCGCTCTTCTCTCTAATGAGTTGCGAAAAAATGCACAAAGTAGTGAAAGTCATGAGTAGGCTTTACTAGAAGAGGGGAGGACAAATGGTATCGGGCCTAGAAAGGGGTCCAAATCATTCAAGAATGCTGAGTGCTATTACTGCCATAAGAAATGACATATAACTAGATATTGTCGTGGGCCCCCTTGAAGAGCTTATCAGTCTGCTTATGTTTTCGGCTATTTAAGAATGACTAAATTTTTCAGTGTACTCCTTGAAGACTCTGTGTGTCTCTAGGGGAAGTCTGTTGTCCCAGTTGGCCCCGACTGCAATCATCTTCGACGCCTCCTCCGTGCCAAGGTTCAGTCGCACCATCTCCGGTTCTTGGTAATGCCATCTGTCCTTTTGCGCCTCATACGCCGGCTCCAATAATTGCTTGTCTAAAGACTAGATGCTGGTAATGCAGGGGCACGCCTTTAAGTGCTCCTCCCCAGGTTCACCGTTGTCAACTATCGATGACCTGCCTGAAGTGTTAATATGGTATGGACCCGAAAGCCTATAGATCAACTAATAGTGAAAGGCTTTGATGGAACTTTGAGTCTTTGGTTTAAGCTTAAGCGGTGGCCTCCGGACGTCTGGCCCCGAATGACTGGCTATAGGTGTTCATGTAGTAGTAGCCGAAATCAAAGTATACTTTTTGCCTTAAATCCAAGTAGTTCAAATTCAGTGAACCCATGTGAAACTAACCTATTTCTCTCTTCTCTTTTGAATTACGGCAATTCAAGGGTCGAGCATAGGTATTCCTTGGTTCAAACACTAAAAAAAAATAGCGCCCTTCCTTTAAAGGGACTTTCAAGCCCTTTACTAGTAGGGCCCTACTAGTAAAGGGCTTTCAAAGCGAAGCGAGCCTATTAGAGAAAGCCGTAGAGCGCTAGCTAGCTAGCCTTTTTCCTTAGGCTACTAGAAGTAGCGCGCTAGCACCCCTATAGAGTAAGGCTCTTCTCATCGAGAGTAGGTTCTTTTCAGGTAGAGAATCCTTCTGCCGTTTAGCATCCTTGCAATCTTGTCCTAATCGCTGGAAAGTCTCCTTATTGCGATCCATGTTCCATCGCGACCTCCTTTCTGTCTTTTTGTGCTGAAGAAATTGTTGATCGAAATCCATTCCAATCGATCACAACCTTGATCAATTTCCAGGTTGAATCTTTTCATCAAAAGCATAGCGGGCAGATAACAAGATAAAGATTCTCCCTTATAGTTACTTGTCTCCTAACCTCTTAAAAGTGAGGGACTCTCTAAAGAGAGGACTGAACTCACTAAGCTACTAAAGGCTATGAGTTAACTGACTCATAGCTCAGTTAATTGGATGTCAAGATACGGGCCTTACTCCATTCCTTTGTCGTTTAAAGAAAAGTGAGGAGGAAGAGGAAAGAAAATCCTTTAGTAGAGCCAATGTCGTTAATGAAGATTCTAAGGATCCGGACAATGATCTCATGGTCCTTTCAGGTACTACAACTAAGGGTTGCTCTAAGGACAAGTAAATTCTTGATTCTGGTTGTTCTCATCATGTATGTCAAAATATGGACTGGTTTGCTACCTACAGCAAGGTTGAAGGCGGCATTGTCTTAATGGGTAATAATACATCCTGCAAGATTCTTGAGATAAGGCAATCAAAATGAGAATACACAATGGTGTAGTGAGGACATTGACGGGAGTGAGGAATGTCATATCTGAAGCAAAATCTGATCCCTTTGAGAACTTTAGACTCCCAGAGGTGCAAATTCTATGCACAAGGTGGAGTGCTAATGGTTCGACAGGGGGCCTTGATTGTGATGACATGTAGAAGAAGCAGGAACTTGTATGTGCTACAAGGAAACATAATTTGGTGGAGCATCTCAGATGAAGAAAGCTCCTATTGTTCCTAATTCTAGCCTAGCAAAGGAGGTTTGAGTCGTAGAAAAAAAATAGCGTTTGCATTCAAATTTGAAGGTTGCTGAATATATGACATTTAACTTTGATGATGACTTGCATGTGGAGTCGGGGACTCCACATCTTTCGCAATAGTGTGAAAGAGTTTGGGTGGAGAAGTCTAAAAAGTTTATTAGACTTACTCCAAGTTCTACGAGGTGGAGTCTTGCATTCAGTTTGGATTATGTTGGTGAAAGCAAGATGACACATCAAAAGGTGTTCGCAGGATTCTCGCTAAGGTGGAGATTTGAGGATTTTTTTTGGCTCGAATTGGAGAATTTTTGGAGAGAGCGATCGATCAGCCGCTGTATGGCCAATCGATTGGTAGAGCGGTGTTTGAGTTCTGGAAAAGTCCTTTTTTTTGTCTTTGAGAGTTTTCTCTTTTGGAAAACTCATATTTAGTTACGGATTCGTTTCCTCTTTCTTTGTGGTCTCTTTTGGCTATAAAAGAGAGGCTTGGGGATTATGGTTTGTTAAGAAAGAGCAAATTAAGGCTAAAAGTGTTAGCAAGCATTGTAAGGTTGTCATAGCTAGGCTTTGGGTTGAGAGAACAAAAAGACTTTTGTGAGAGAGATGGTGTTGTGATTTCCTTGGGTTTTTATCTTCTTTGTGGGTTCTTCTATTCTCTTTTGTAATCTTCGCTTGGAATAGTGAAGATATTTGGTGTGCTTTGACTGTGGATGTAGGCATTTAGGCCGAACCACATAAATCTTTGTTTTGTGATGTGTTTACTTGTTTGCTATATTTATTTCTATATTGTTGTTGGTTCTATCCTAAGGGTTCTCCGTACAACAACTTCAAATTCATTAATTAAAAGCATCGAATTCAAGATCTAAGATCCATATCAGATCTGATGACTCCATATATGATCCTGGCGCTCTAATAGGATCCTAGATCAGGATCTGCTCTAATTTGATTTGGATCAGATTGGATTGGATATAGATCTTGATCCAATTCATTGACAGCATAATACAGACTTTAATAAAGTGAAAACTTAAAATTTAAACCTATTTAAATGATACCCAACATCTCACACTAGAATTCCAATATGGCCAAAACCCCAAAATTCAACCCTCTTTTTCTTTGCTCTAAGATTTCATTTACCTACATAAGGACAGGGTTAGTGGGTTAGCATGGGATTGGAGCTCTTGAAACTTGTCGCCCAGGGAATTAAATCTCGAGACCTCCCATCTGGAGAGGCCACACCCTATCATCAGTGCAAGAGGCGGGGTGTAAACTCAAAAAATCAACATAGATCGAATTTCTTTATAAACAAACTAGCAGAGACCCCGTGCGATGCACAGGTAATAATTTAAAAATATCTAAAATTCAATAATATTTGAAAAAAAAATCTGGTAAACCTCAAATCTAATGTTTGAGTTGAGAACTCACAAATTCAAGGAGGTGGCTAGGTCTCCCTACAAAGTCTATCTACCTTTTTTAATCTTTAACAATTAAATTATGAATTAAGGGATGATGAACTTTAAAGTGCGGAAATAGAGAAACAAGCAAACCACAAGTTTTTTACGTGGAAACCCTTCTGGGAAAAACCACGGGACCTAGTCCAGAATCCATTAAGACAAATAAACAAATACTTACAAGACTCGAACTGTACTTAACTGGACTCGACACTACGATCCTCAGTACTCAGTCCTCAACGCCTCTAAAAGCAATCACGATCTCGCAAGCCTCGCAATCTACCTCAGTAGCATGTTCTTCTCTTGTGACTCGACAACCACGATCTCCACAATCGATCTCCGTCAATGATGGTTTCGGATTCCACGGACCAAATATCACATCTACGATCCTTCTCAGATCAATCTCTTTCGCAAAGGCTCCGGAACACTTGGACCAATTTGTTCTTTCCAGAACGGGTTGATGGTTAGATTAAAATCAAATCCTAGATGGATTCCATCAATGGGAAAGTCCAAGCAAGCAATAATGGAACATTGGCTTGCAAACTCTAGGATAGAAGAGAAAATAATAAAGGGAATGAGAGAAAACAAATATAGAGTTTCTATGAACTCTAGAGATAGCCTAATACCCTCTCAATACTCCCCTAAAGTCCACATTCACGGACTAGAAGGGTTCACATTAAATAGAGAACCCAAAACCAAGATATAGAAGTTGCCAAAACCGAAATAGCAAGAAAAATAGGGATTGGGTCGACCCAAAGTGCACTGGGTCGACCCAAATGTACACTTCAGTCGACCCAAGTCACACTTTGGGTCAACCCTCAATTTTTTGGTGTTCTGGAATTTTTTCCCATAGAAAAATAGTTGAGGTCTGGGTTGACCCAATACGGTTTTGGTCGACTGACATATAAAAAGTCATTTTTAGCTCTTGCTTCCTTCACGAAAGTTGTAGATCTTTTCGACGCAGTCGATTTGATCATGGAACAAAATCTGAGCTACGGTTTGAGAGATATGCTTCTTACAAGGAGCCTTGGTTTTTTAAAAACTTTAAGAACCTCTAACTTGTTTTGGGCTACATATCTAGTCACCTAGGGTCCATATGGTTATTCTAAGTCAATTTCCACCTAAGGTATCATAGTATGATTATTCTAAGTCAATTCTCATCTGCGGTAACATGGTATCTAGGTCACTTACCATCCTATGAGTGAAACGAAGGATGTGATCAAAGTGTCTTCAACCGAGTCTTCAACCGATCTTCTTCGATCTTCATCTTCACTTTTTGTGGATGTTTGAAGACAATGACACAAGATACACTAGACTTACTTGTTTTGACAACGGAATAAGCCAACACTAAAATATGGATTTTACAATCTTATTTATTTATTTAAATATTATGTAATATATTTTAATAATATAATGTTTTTATTTGATAAATATTATAATTTGTATTAATTAACTGACTTTATAATACTAATTTTTTATTATTTTAATAACATTTAATAAAAAATCATAAATTTCTTAATATTAAACTTAAATTAATACACCCAAGAATTGGAAATAAGAGAGAACTCTACAATATGGGAAATAGAGAGGTCCTCTAGGATGAGATAGTGGATCCCAAACCTGCAAGAGTTGGAGATAAGAGAGGACTCTACAATAGTGGAGATATAGAGGGCTCTAGGATGAGATAGTGGGTTCTAAACTTAAACGGTGGAGATTAAAGAGAAAATCCACGTGTTATCTCTAAAATAGAAGTTATAAGATTGGAGAGATTGGGGTTTGGATAGCAGAGAGAGGTCTTATTTCTTTATATTATAGTACTAGTAGAGACCTCGTGCGATGCACGAGTGAATAAAATAAAATTTTCTACATCTCTCTCTATCCCTCTTATCACAATCTCCTAAAATTTTTCTTTACATTTTCTCTTTATCCTTCTTATCTCTCTCTTTATCCCTTATCATAATCCCCTAAAATCTCTCTCTACATTCTCTATCTCTCTTATCACAATCTCCTAAAATATTTCCAATAATTTTTGAATTGTGAAGAAAACGTATGTATCTCCTAAAATCTCTCTAATAGTTTTTGAATTGAGAGGGAGACGTGTGTGAGAGAAAGAGTTAATGGTTGAGATTTTAAAAAGGGTGCCACGTGGCATCCTTAAAATAGAATTCATAGGATTCCTAGGATTAAAGATTTGAGAGCAAAGAAATGGGGTTAGGTGGAACTTATTTGTTGGGGGTTAGGTGACTTATTTCTTTATATTATAGATAAGATAGATGGGCTTCAGGTATATTTTTATGGGCCGTTAAACAATTAGTTTTTTCTTTTTCAATTAAACACAACCAAATCATATTAAAATTGAATTTGTTGTAGATTATCCATTCCATCGGCATGCACTAATACAAGAACGTTTTTAAGAAAAACACTTTTTGGCAATTTATCCTATTTGCTCACACCTCCCTAGTTGCTCCAGCAATGTTGTTAGAATCAGACCTGTCGGTTGAACTAGAAAAACAGGGAACGGGTCCCCTCACCGGTTTTTAAAACCCCAAACTGGACCAAATTGAAAACCGTTTGTTTTTTTAAGAACCGGCCGGTTGAACTGGGAACCGGTTGAGAACCGGGCAAAAAGGAGAAAAAAATAATTTTTTTAATAAAAAAGAACATGGTCGAACCGGTCAAACTGGGAACCGGCCACCCAGCCGGTTTGATGACTTGTCCGGTTATGAAAACTGTGCTCCAGTGTAATCCCACGGAGAGTTGCTCCATATCCTTTTTCTTTTTTTTTTGGTTAAGATTTCCGTCTTTGATTTGTGGCAGTTGAAAGACTTACCGCACTAATCTTTGACAAATTATGAAATGTATCAAAGAAAATAAAAACCACTATTTCGCATATGGCACCATTATAGTTGGTGCTTTTTTTTTTTCGGAAGGTAGTTGGTGCTATTCCCTAACCTATCAAATTTCTATAGAATAAAAAAAACATTTAAATAGTGTCACATAAATCATTAAATTGCAAGTCTAAATCCGACACGTTGACACACGTTGGCACCCTACCTAATAGAAATGAATTATTGAAAGGGAAGGACAAAATGATAAATTATGAAATGAGAAATCCAATTTATTGAGTCCATTTTTAATTTTTATAAATCCGAAAATCATGCATTAGATGATAGAGGATACATAATTACAAGCATATGAGGCCGAATAATATAGTTGCCTTGATTTATAAGATGACATATAATAGTATTAGATCAACCTTAATGTACAATTAACGATAACACGTGAGAGGTAAGTTAGTAAGCCATATTAGTACATGATGGGGAACGTAATAGAACAATAATCAGCTGCAAAGGAGGGTTTGCAACCCGTGGCTACAAAAAACACCCTTACAAAGCCACATAGACACCCCCGCCTCTTGCATGAGTGGTAGAGGTGTAGACTTCTAAGGAGAGGATCCAATCCTCCCAAGTCCGAATAGCAAGAGTTCCACTATTCATGCTAACTTCTAACCGACTGACTCTATTGACGTAGGTAAATGATATTGACTACCCAAAAAAAAAAAGGGCCAGTTTAGCTCGAGTGGGCCCCACAGCGCTAATCTTCACCCATTCAAAAGGAGGTACAGCGCTAATCTTCACCCATTCAAAAGGAGGCGGTGGATATTTCAGCATTGGAATACGAAGGAGTCCAAACAGAAGCAGAAAGCAGACCCCGAGATTTCCACCCTAAAACAAGCTTATTGCTTGCTAACTCCACCCTATATCCATCATTGAACACTCCCAACAATAGCTTCGCTTGGCAATGGTTAAAATAACTTATACCCACGGGTCTAAAACCCGCCCCACCCATCCACTCTCCCCAGCTACACTCGCCCTCCTCCTCCCCTCCACCACGGTAGATCCGACCCACCGTTCCCACTATCCTCGGCCCCAAGAAAACCCTCTCCACCAAAACCCGAGCCCGATCTTGCACCGGCAACCCGGCCTCGAGCGAGTCGTAAACCGCTGAGTAGTGGTGGAGCGAGTCCATGAACCTCCCCACGAACCCACCTTCCCCGGTTCGACCCATCTCCTCCTCAACTAGCGTTACCAGCTTCGGGTTAAGCGCCTTGGCTCCGGATAAGAAAGAGGCCACCGAGTTCGGCGCACGATAGCTGATGTGCGGTAGGTGGAGCATACAGTTGACCACTAAAGCTTCTCCTTTGACCAACTTCAAAACGGACGGTCCAAAAGCCTCATCAGGGTCTAATCTGCATTGATGAAATGAAAAAGGTTGACCAATCGATTCTGCAAAATCGATCAACCGTCGACCCGTTTCTTGGACGGTCCGAATCGATTTCCTTCCGTTGCCATTTCGTGTTAGTGCGGTGATTCGGAGGTGCGGCGCAGGATGACTGTCTTTCCTGGTGACTAGAGCTTGCATCAGAGACGCCCATTGTATCCCCTCCATGATATCGTAGTCCACTATGTGCACCCGCTTATCCTCCACCACAGCCTCAAGGATTGCTTGATTGGCCGTGAAGTGACCGAAATTCACGTAGGGTGACATGTCCTGAAAGAGCTGGAACGCGGCAACTACGTCGCTCTGATTATGATCATCTCGGTAGTTCTTACCCTGCACACCAACGCTTCCTTCTAGCAAACCCTGCAGGGCTTGGCTAAAATACGCAGCTAGGCGTTCCATGTTAGTACCATTTGTAGGAGAGACCAATTCCTTGAGCCGAACCAATATCACCTGAGCTAGTTCACTGCTCTGGTTCGCCCCGGTTAAAGCCTCCGCGGCCGCCATTAACAGATGCACGAGCCTCAACCCTTTAAGATCCTCATTGCCTGGTTCTGGTTCTGGTTCTGGTTCTTCATCGATCATCATAGAACTCGTGGAAATAGAATTAGACACATCTTGAAAAACTTCATGAATCTGGTGGGGTTCGTCGTTCTCCGTCATCGATTCAATGAGCCCCCGGAAGTCGTCGTGAGCGGCCGGAAAAGCATCCCAGTCGATGACCGGAGACCAGTCATTCCAATAATAACATGTAGTGTAGTCTTCTTCGGGAGTTGTAGTCGTGGTGGTGGTGCTGTTGCCGGAGAAGTTGAGCTCCATCGCGTCTTCAATGGCCAAGGCCATAGCTTCTTTAACTAGTGTGGTATTGAGTTTAAGGCTTTTGATTAAGGAATTAAGTGGAGATTATATACTAAGAGGGGCTGATCGAGGTTCTTATACTGTGGGTTGCATACAGGGGTGGACTGTGGAGCCGGGGCACGTGCCCTTGAACTTTTAAAAAACAAACAAACAAACAAAAGTTATTGGGCATAGCAGGGAGCATAGGGCATGGGAGCAGCTAACCTTGAATTTTATATATTTTTTTAAATTGTACTTTAATAAGGTGGGTGGTAGGGATAGAACTCGGGCGAGTTTGGGTTGGGCGCCCCCAACCCTACCCCGCTCCTAATGGTAAGACTGCTCCTAATGGGAAGACTCCTACCCTGTGTCCGTCCAAACCAAGGTCGGGTCGAGGCGGGTACCCCCATCCACGTTTATCAAAATCCTTCTTAGCCTCATCTCCAACCTGCCCCGTCTTGTTAAGCACTAGTCCGGATGGGTTTCGACTGGTCGGTTCGGTATTTTATACTGCACGTTAGATATTAAAGCAATTTTAGGTTTAATTTAAGGATAAAATAGATATTTAAATTATAATCGGGCAGGATTGCTTAAATTCGCCACGAGTCGGATTTACCCATCATTTCCCATCCTCACCTCTACCCAATTTATGAACCTCGCCCCTTGTACTTTTGAAAAAATTATATTATTAATTTGGCATAACCATGAGTAAGTGAAACTATCCCTCAACTTCTAAAAACAAAATTTATCCTTTTTTATATATATATATATAGGAGCTATGGTTGAACAAATAATTGGAGCGCGCAGCCTAAAAAAAAAGCCCTTAGACAGGTGTAGTTTTCTAGTTACAAATATATAGAAGGGTATTATTTATCCGTAAATTTTTTTCTAAATATCCCTTCTCAAGACATTTTTTGGGTTGCTCCAATTACTTGTTTAATTGAGATCCTTTAATAGTTAATATCATCATTTTTACTATGTTAATTATTTAACCGGATATAACCATAGTGCAAGGGGACAGTTATCCAAAAAAAAAAAAAAAAAAACTTAGTTGATTTTGGATGGATGAGAAGGCATCATTTAAGCTTGGAAATGATCGAGATGATAGCTCAGTTTTGTAAAGCTTATAGCTTTACCTTCATGGCAGTTACGATTCAGTTACTCAAAGAGTTGAAGTGAGTTCACTTGGCTTTTATCAAGATCACGTCCATTTTAGCTTTGCCGGCTCGACCATTTCAAACTGCCTAGGTTTAACCCGATATGCAGTTAGAGACAACCATGTCCCTTTCTCAAGAGTGACATGCATCGATGGGGACTGTTCAATCAAATCAACAACCCTGTCTAAGAGGAGATCGTATCATATTCAATTGCGATTGAAGCCAATAGAGTCCAAACGCATATGTGTCACGTGTGGATTGGATGAATTTTTTTTTAATTCAAATTTGTTTCTCCACCAATCCAAATTCCAAATGTGACACATATGTGATATCTTTCTTGGGTTCAATCGGAATTGGCTGTGATCCGGGCGCATCTAAGAATCGGAGTAGGGTAGGTTTAGCAATAAATTTGGATTGAATCGGTTTGAGTTATTACCTTATGATTAATTTAGGGGTATCAATGGGCCGGGTTGACTTGCTCTGGGCCCGATTAAATAGTTGGATGTGTTTGGAGTCGTAGGCCTAAAGCCCGTTTTAGTATATTTCTAACCAGGTACTTGACCCAAGTATCGTTGTAAACCGAGTGAATTCGGAGCGGATAAAAGTATATATGAATTCTTATCCATTTAATATCTGACTATTCAAATTTGTATCCGATTTTGATTAAAATATTTAAATTCAGATAATATCATAATAATTGTTTACTCTTTTAAAAAATTAAAGAAAGAAAAAATAGAAATTATATTTTTTTAAAATAGCAAATTAATATTTTATTTTATTTTTATTAAAAATAATTTAATTTCTTAAATTATATAAAAAGTATATATTTGCAAGGTTATTTTAATTTTGTAAACTTATAATATATTATATAATCAGTTGGATACTATCAAATTAGATATACCAATATTTTTTTTTTGTATCCAATTATAAATTATAAACTGATGGTAAAATCATTATTTGGTCAATTCATTCCACCGGAGACCTATTATCCGGATAAACGAATTTGGATATAAATCATATGCAGATAATATTTGTATTCGTGTACACCCCTAGGCCCAATTACCCAATTGAGAAGGCCAACTTATTTTAAAACCCCAAAAATAAGGTTTTTTTTTACTTCTAGGTTCCTTATGCGAACTGACCAATCTGAATAATAAGCCGAGGGCTTGGCCTGAGTCGTTATAATATAATACTAACTGTAACAACTAATATTTTTTTGGTTAAGGTAGCAACACCACAAGGCGAAGCTACAGTAACGACTAATCTCGCAACCCCGGTTAGTGGTGTTAATATCCTTTCAAAGATTAGAAGCCTATATAGCTAGACATTTACTTAACTGCGGACGCTTCCCTTGATACTGTAATGGTTACATTAACTTAACCACTTAGGTAAGGTCACATTAATCCTAGGGATTAATGTAAACCAATTATGGTTATTGGAGACATTTCCGTCATTTGGTTCGGAAGGCCAAACCATATTTTATTAGAATATTTCTATTCACAAGTTAGGAAAGTACCACATCATTTTTTTGTGAGGTCAAACATAAGAGCATTCCTACCGGCCTCACCAAATTTTATGCAACAAAATAACCAAAACTCACCTTTTTCTTATTATGACTATCCAATTTTTTTAAAACACTCTCAACAGCCTCACCAAAATAGTCAAAACTCAAATTATTTTATCATTTGTGTGAGACCACAATAGCATGAATGGTGAGAAACCTTTATTTTATTATTTGTGTGAGACCATAATAAAGGAAGGGAGAGAAATATTCAGCTTATTTTTAAGCATTTTTTAGTATTTGGCTCACCAAAATAAGGAATGCTCTAAGGAGTGCCTCATGTCACTCAAAACATGTGAAAAATGTTACCTATTCACTAAATTAATTAATAGAAAAAAGAATCAAATATACAATTAGTTTAATAAAAATATTAGGAGATTGATTATCAACTCATGTACTTGAAGGATATGGTAGAATAAATATATTCCTTCAATGGTGATTAGATTAGATTAGCTAGATTCTCTTCTCTAAACTAGGTTTGAGATGTAGAACATTTTATGCTCACGATACCATCATCTTCAGCAGTGGGTCTGATTGAACTCGGGGTGAGTTCAATTGCAATTGACTCCTATCCAATTTTCCAACCTATAGTGGAAACTTTTTAAAAACTATTGACTACCGAAAACTGCACCGATGGATTGAAAATCCAATGGCCCAAGGCGTATATGCATTAAATGGCGGGCCTCACTTGATGTTTAGTGTCGTTGGATTTTCAATCCAACGGTCCAAACTCTCAATAATAACTACTATTAATAATTTGTAGGTACTAGCTTGTTTAATCGGTAAAGTCTCTTGGCGTCATACTAGAGACTTGTGATCAAATCCTTAGTACATTAAGATTGGGAGGCTTAACAAGGGGGGAGGGAACTTCATGTGTAGCCCATAAGTCCATGTGGCCTCCAATGAAACCAAAAAAACTACTATCCATAGTTTTAAATCATATCCCTAGCATATTTGGGATGACTCGAACGAGTGTACTATTTATCGAGCAACCGGCATATGAGTGAAATGTCGTAATGAAGTACACCCCGTGCAGTAGTTGGAGAGTGAGTCACGGCACACTGATTTGTTTTTCCCATTATCTATGTTCTTGATTTATCCCAACGTGAAGGAATTAAGAGATAAAAAAATATATGAACAAAAATAAGAGAAAAAAAAAAAGAGAAACGGATGGGTGATTTGACTAATCATGATTCTTATATGGAACTAAACCATGGCGTTCCACCTCTTTTCAATTAAAATTATTTAATAACTTTGAACAACCTTATTTAGGGATGACAACATACTTATGATGATGATTATTATTATTATTAACTCCCTTAAACTCATGACTCACGAGGGCGTTGCATACTCGGCCCGGTCATGTTTATCATGGCAAAATCAGTATAATAGAATGTCCTAAATATTTGCATGAGCTAAATTTTTGCCAAATATGATGAGCGCATGGAAAACCTTTTCTGACGGTTTTTTTTGTTGCAGCTCAAAGTTTTTTTTATGTGACATCGTGTGATGCATAGACAATATTATGCTTATAAAAAAATATTCTCTCCATCAAGGTTTAACAGTTTTTGGTGTACGTGATGGGTCTGGCCAAAACTATTACTTAGTCATCCCTTCCATGGTTCTTTCTAAAATCTGCTGTATGTAATATAGTGTCAAATGTTATGTAAAGATCATTATGTAGCATAATGTGGTTCATATCATTTCAGTTATTATTGAAACCTTTATGTAATAATTTTGACAAAAATTATCATGTTTCAAATACATACACATATATATAAATATGTATTAGCATTCTAGTGAGTCGTGTTCATTAAAGCCTTTAATAAGCGGCTCCTAATGATGTGACACGTGATTGGTTGTTTTGAAATCCGTTCATTGGATGTCAAAATGGGTCTCTTGAGAGACACATGATAAAATATCAATTCGACCAGACTTTTATAGACCAATTGATCGAAGATGGGAAGATTAGTCATTTTTATGATCTAAGTAGGGTTCAATTAATCTTAGAGGGTTAATGCTAACAAATTAGGGTCCAATCAGCCGATCTATATCGTCTGATTAGGCTAACTTTTTGAAATATGTATCCAAATGGACCTACTTTAACATCCAACAATTGGATTAAAAAAACAACTAACACAACTCATCTTTCTAGAGAGGCTGCTCATTAAAGGCTTTAATGAGCAGCCCTAAGTAACCAAAGCATAAGCGGGAGCAGGAGTCGGAGCAAGAGCGTCGAGAGCATCAAATTCAAATTTATAATAGGGTCGAGAGCGCCTATATATATTTAAAAATTATTTGTAAAATTAACAAAATCATAAAATATGTAGTCATAGCAAACAAAAATACAAGGGAGTCAAAGTTAAGTGTAAACAATTTTCATTTATTTCAATCTTAAAAAATAATTAAACTAATTTGAAAGATCAATTGAATTCGATTGATTATTCCCGCTTCTTCAAATGCTTCAAGGTTCACCCAAGGCCTAAGCCCATTTAGCCAAACATATACTCAAACAACTCAATCAAGCTCAATTACTTAATTCCATTACCTAAGCCCAAGTAGCCAAGCCCAATTACCAAATTGTCTTGGCCAAAGCTCAATTGCTTTAGCAAAAACCTAATTATCATAGCTCAATCCTAATTGTCATAGCTAAAGTCTAATAACCATAACTCATAACCCATCTACTAATAACTCATGATCCATAAGATTTAGTCCACATACCCACATCCATTCAACTTATATCCAAAACTTACAAACTCAAACCCACTTTCCACTTTCCTACAAAAGACTTTTTATTTTTTCTTCAAATCTCAAAAACCCTATTTTTGTATTTACACACTTTTTTGACCATTCAATCACCTCTCACCAAGTACACACTTTTTTTACTAACCAATCACATTTCTTACTCTCTTACACCTCTTACAACTCATTCTTACATCTCTTACAAAACAATTAATTCTCTTACACTCTTATTTACCACTCAATCACCTCTCATCAAGTACATACCTTTTTGACTAGCCAACCACCAATCACACTCATTTTGACCAACCAATTATCTCCCTTCTTCTCACCAAGCCTTCTATTAATTACCAAATTACCGCAACCCCTTTGAAAACTCTATAAATACGAGACCCTCACAAGCCATTTCTTTAACCTCCAAAAATCTCAAGTGGGAATCCTAGCTCTTTCTCATCTCATCTCTTATATTTATTTTTAGCTTTGAAGAAAGTTAGAAGAAGGTAAGGTTTAGAGTGTGTAGAGAATTCTAGGATTAAAAGCCTAGAGTTCTTCATTAACTCTCTTCTTTTGTAAACTCTAAAAACCTCTCACCTCTTGGAGTATTGGAAAAGAAGTCTTGGAGGAGTAGACACTCTTCCCTTTATTCTTCATCTTCTTTTTTACTTCATATTTATTTGTTTTTTTATTTCTAGTCTTTTTCTAGAACCATTTGAGAAGACCTCTCTCTTCTCACGTTTAGTTGGACCTCTCTACACCAATCTAAGGTGTAGAGGGACCACACCTCAAAAGAAATGAGAAGTCTTTTTTTTTTCCTTTCATATAAATATTTCTTTCTTTTTTATGTACCCACTAGTGTGGATATGGGTAGGCCCATAGAGAGTGGAAGCTAAAGTTATACCTATCTTTTCATTTTGTTTCTTTATTTAAATTTTAGTCATTCTTTTAGAATTCTTTGGGAAACTCATCAGCACTCTAATTTTCATATTTAGAGCCTCAGTACATCATTTATAATGGTGTAAAGGGACTACATTAGAGAGGAGATGATGAGTTTTCATTTTCTCCACTTGTCACTTTTTCATTTCTTTTTCCTTCATGTTCTATTTTGAATGGGTAAATGATTGTTTAAGGACTTAAAGAAGACATTATCTAAAATGCCTCATACCAAAGACAATGATATTTGATCTATTATTAACACAAATCCAACAAAATAGGTGTTGACAATAAATCATTTACTATTCATAATGCATACCCCATTTTATGTCCTAAATATAATCTTTTAGCCTAACTTTTCGTTAATCTTTCTCTTGGATTAAATTTAACTTTTAAGTTTGTCAAAATCCTACCTATATGAAAATCCAAAAAAAACATGATAAAATTTCAAAATACCAAAAACATTCAAATATGATTAAAATACCAAAAATATTGAAATTTATCCAGATCAATGATCTCTAAGACCTAGAGGGGGGGTGAATAGGTCTATCTAATAATTTCTAACCAATTTTAATTTTTCAATTAATATGTATAGAAATCAATGAATAATTCATTCAGACAATCCACACAAATCAAACACAGAAGATTTTTACGTGGAAAACCCTAACGGGAAAAAACCACAGGACCTTGTCCAGCAATAAACTTCACTATGAAAAGATATCAAGTACAAGACAAGACCTTACCAAAACAGAAACGACGTTCCTAGGTATAGACTCTTACTCTTGATTTCCACGAACCAGCAGGTTCGATCTCCGCCGTAGCAGCTTCGGTTCCACACCGACCAAATCTTCTCAAGCTACTTCAAAACCACGATCACACACAATCGATCTCCTTCCACGAAGGCTCCGGATCAAACACCGGACACACACACAAGGTGTAGGGTTGTGAATCAATTTAAGAAATTTCAAACCCTAGAGGGATCTCATACAGATCTGAGATCACACAATGCAAGATCAAAGGTTTAGATCTATACTTGCATTCTCTAGGATCAAAGAAAGAGGAGGGATCAACAAAGATCTAATAAAAGCAATAAGAATAACCCTAGAAGAGTTTCTCAGACCTCTACTCTTTCAAAAATATCAAAGACACTAATTAGGTCTCCAAAAAGTTGTTTATATAGGGTTTAGAAAAAGAATCCAGAAAAAGAAAAATTCTTTTTACGGGGACCGATCGATCGGTGCTCACTACCGATCGCTCGGTCCAAAACGGATCGATCGGTCCAAATGACCGATCGCTCGGTTATAAATCATCTCTCTGGAAAAATACCCCTTACAACCTTTTTGTCCAGTCGATAGCCACCGATCGATCGGTCTCAATACCGAGCGATCGGTTGAGACAAAATTGTTTTCAAACCATGATTCATTTCATTGTTATTTGATTCAAATGAGATCAAACAACTTTGTTAGGTTTAAAACTATCCTCCTAGGTATGTTTAGAGTTATCTAAGCCAAATCCAACCTAGGTAGGGGTCTCTAAGTCCATTACCTGTCTAGATCCAGAGTAGGAGCTTTTTCTTCTCTTTCTTCAATCTTCTTTAAGCTTTAGCTCTTCTCTTCTGACAAGTTGAACATGACTCGACGACTCGACTCACATGACCTATCTAATGATCACGGAATTTGCCAACACCTATTTAGGGATTTACAAATATTCAATCAACTCTACATCAACCAACCAACTTAGCATGCTTACTTGTAAGAACTACTGTGGCTTGATCCCGCCAAGTCGAGTAAGTAGGCAACCCTAACGGGTCCAGTTGACCTAGGATTAGTTTCCCTTTCCATAATCTTGTTTTATTTACTTATTTAGCATAATTAAATAACATAATTAATTTATATTTGAATTTCTTCATTAATTAGCTTAGCCATAGGGAGTATGTTACCATCCCTCGATGGGGCCCTAGGGTGCCTAACACCTTCCCTAAGGCTTAATC
Source organism: Tetracentron sinense (assembly GCA_015143295.1). Taxonomy (NCBI): domain Eukaryota; kingdom Viridiplantae; phylum Streptophyta; class Magnoliopsida; order Trochodendrales; family Trochodendraceae; genus Tetracentron; species Tetracentron sinense. The sequence continues at coordinate 26,806 of JABCRI010000577.1, forward strand.
GAATCACTTACCTAGAATCTCATTTTGGATCTTATACCTTATCCATTGTATATTTGGGATCCTATTTTTCCTTAATTAAATAGGTGGCGAGTCTCATTTTAGGCATTTAGCGTCATTCCTCCATAGGGCCCGGCTTATAAGGAAAGGCGGTAAATTATCTTGCTCACACAATCAATTTATTCAATTGGGCATATGATCTTTTTTTTCTTTTTTTTTGGTAAAATGAATGATCTTTACGTGTATTAGTGGATTCGTCTGATTGGATAGATGTTAAAGAAAATAAATAAATACGTTAAAATAAAGGAAGTGAAGTGACGTTTTGGTTCAACCAAAAGAAGTGACCGGATGGAACTTAAAAATGATAAAACCTTTTCCTCAAACCTCAACCCCTCTTAAGGGTGAAAAGGGAAAAACTTAAAGGAGTAGTTCGTCTTCCTTCCCCACCCTCATCTTCTTTCCTATGCCATGCCATTTACAGCGGTAAAACAAGTCCCATTAACTTCGAAGAGTCACGTTTTCTGTGCTTTGAGTCCACCGCGGTTTTCACAATTTAAAACTGCGAACTCCAAAACAGTAAACCGCGCTCCCATGGCGAATCCACTCTCAAACCGTGAGAGCGGGAGCGGAGACTAGTATACACGGTTTAGGTTACTAAGGAGCAGCCCCTCTAAAAAGATTACTTGTTATAGTCTTTTTTTCCAATTGGATGTGTTATATCATCCGATTAGACCCTAGTTTGTCAATACTAACCCCTTAGGATTTAGAAATAGTTTATCTTTCCATCTTTGATTGAACGGTTTATAAATGTCCAATCGAACTGATTTTGTTATCATGTGTCTCTCAAGAGACCCATCTTAACATCTAACGATCGGATTCTAAAACAACAGCCACATGTCACATTATTAGGGGCCACTCATTAAAGGCTTTAATGATCATGCAATATATATATATATCAATGATGTTGGCAATGTTGCCATGCATCATGTGTTTAAATACCAATTGGCATGCTTCCGGGCCCACAAGAAACAAGAAAGGAATATACTCCATGTAGCCAATTTCAACCCCATTGGTAAATGATGGGCCATCAGATCAGGGTAGAATTTTGAAATAAAATTTGTGCTAGTTAAGATGAGAAGATTATGTGGCAATGCTAGCTACACTTTCTTTTAAACTCAATTTCTTTTTGGAACATATATGTCTTATTGTTCGTGAAGAGAAAGACATGTGTTTTCTGTTGACCATGTAATGACCCTAAAGGGGGGGGGGGGGGGGGAATAGGGTCTATGACAGATTTTAAACTCTAAGTCTATAATGCGGAATTAGATTTAATTTTGTAACTATAAATTAATCAGAATTAATGCTGAAAGTAAAGGAGAATAGTAAGAGAAGCAAACACAGAATTTGTTCACGAGGTTCAGCAATTCCAGCCTACTCCTCGCCTCAAGCTGTTCCAGCTAGAGGATTCACCATGATTCCTTAATCGTACAAACTCTTTCACTGGTGGAGTCTAAACCTTTACAGCCTCTCTTTCAGGTCGAGACACAACCTTTACAAACCCTCCTTCGGGCCGGGTTGAAACCTGCAAGAGCTCTTCCCTCTCTTATTGAAGCAACAGCTTCAAGTGCAAGAATCCAAGATTCTTGACTTCTCTTTTAATAAAAGATTTTTGGATTTGAAAATCCGAATTGAAAGCTTCTGAATTGAACTGAATAAGAGTGAAGTACAAACTCTAGTAAAATCTCTCAAAATGAATGGAGTTGAATAGCTCAAGAAAGATTTTTGAGGATTTCTATGTATGTGAGTGAGTGAGAAATCAAAGTAAGTGAATGAGTAGTTGTATAAAGTTATTGCACTGATCAAATGTTGTATTTAGTTCATAAATGAAATCTTTTTATAACACTTGATCCAATATAGCCGTTGATGAAACATTAAATGCATATTAGGTCGTTTGAATATAACCGATATAATGTTTTTTCAGTTTCAAACTTCAATTTGTCGACGAAGTGGGTTTCCCACTTCAATTCATCGCCGAATTTTAAGACAGTAAGCATTGCTTAAATTTTTATCTTCAATTCGTCGCCGAATTCAAATTGGTCTGAGAATTCGTCGACGAATTCAGAACAGATTTTCTGAATTTTTTCTTGGATCAAACCAAAGAGATGGGAATGAATTCCTAGGTCAATTTGCTATCTTTTAACATGATTTTGTGAATCCTTATGGCCTTAGAATGATGATCAAAATGTGTCCTACGCTCCTATGGTCAATCTATGAACTTTGAGCATTCAACTATTTTGAGGACTTCTTACATAAATCCTAGATACTCTCAAAAATAAAATAAAAGTACATTTGAAGACTTCTTGAGAGTTGATCTTGACTGAACTTGGGTCTTGTGATTTGGCTTTGACTTCAAGGGACCCGACTTGGACTATGAGTATAACTTAGAATCTTTAACTTTTTTACTTTGAGTTGAACTTTCTCTTGGATAATTTCCATCATTTTTCATGATTGAACTGCTAGCTTCCTTATAATCTGAAATGTTTAAACACTTAAACAGTTTTATTAGTACCATAATTTTCATTTCATTATTGTGTTATTATCAAAATTAGTAGGGGTACCAAGGTTGGAACCTTGAGGCTAACAATCTCCCCATTTTTTATGATGACATAATAATATAATGAAATGTGATTGAGCTCCCCCTCACAATATGAATTTAATAAATACTTGAGGTAAGCTCCCCTTAAACACATGCATTTATATGAATAGTAACAAATTTATACTGAGATGCATATTTTAGATGTTTCAATAGGTATATCATCATGGTTTAATACCAAGAGAAGTTCCACAAAAGTAAAAATTTTCTATTCATGTTTTCATCAAAAAGTGAATCAAGATTACACAATCAAGAGAAGTTCCATGATAAATTTAAATGAGATACAGTTTTGAACCAAGAGAAGTTTCATAAACATGATTAACTCATTAATTTCATTTACTGCAAAAGTACTGTAACAAAACTAAATAAGATAGAGATTTGTAAGAGAACTATGAAATTTCATTCAATGTCAAAGTCAAATTTACAAAAAGTATGTGCAATTTCAGTTTCATTACATGATTCTTTCTCCCCCTATGACATCATCAAAAAGATGAAGAAAGAGAAAAAAATATGAAATTACAACCCATCTTGGGCTTGCTTCTTTCTAAGCTCAGCTACTTTCTCTAGAAGATCCTTAGTTTGACCTTCATCTCCATCCTTCTTGTCATCTTCATCATCATTTTCATGAGGGTTATCACTCTCATTTTGGTCTTCATCTTCACTACTTGAAATGACAGTGGGAGAAGGAGGGATGGAATGGATCTTGGAAGATTTTGGAGGTTTGGAAGAGGAGGCTGCACCCTTAACCATTTGGAAGGATTGCTTCTTCAAGTTTGATACCTCAATGGAGAGCTAAGTCACATCTTTGGCTATTTGGTGTATGAATGGAACTTGATTTCCTAGGTGAGAAGTCATCTTGTGAATTGTAAGACCTTGATGTCTCAAATGCTTCTCAGTCCCTTCTATCTTTCCCTTCATCACTGACACCATATCATTTAGTATAAGACCTTGTTCCATGGCATCTATAGCCTTCCTATCTATTAGGGCTAGAATGGAGTCTACCCTATTCTTTGTGACATCCACTGAAATTTCTATCTCTCCCAATCGAGGCTCTATGGATTCTGAAATATTCTTCATTTCCCTTGGAATGCTATCCATCCGACCTTCAAAAGCTGAAAGATGAGCTAAAGTGGATGCCTGGAGGCTCTGGATGCACTCTCTGGTCTCTGTTTGAAATGTAGCCATGCTGGCTCTAGTCTCTAACATGAAGGATAGCATCGAGGCCCTCATCTCATCCTAAAACCTTATCTGACTAAGCCTCATTTTCAGCTGGAACTGCTCCATACTGGTAACCATAGAGACTATCTGACCTACCATGATGCCCATCTGCTCATTAGATGCAGTTGGCCTACTAGGGGGCTCAAAGAAATGACCAAGGTCCTCAAAGTGAGGAGACACCTGTCTCTGAGAGCTCTCTGGAATCTCATCATCCATCCAGATCTCAGGCCACTTAGCTACTGGGTCTGCTGCTGGCACCTCTGCTGACTCTGGCTGTGACTGTTGCTCAACCTGAATCTCTGCCTCTAGAGCTGGCTCTGCTGCTGTTGCTGTCTCGGGCTCTAGTACATGAGCTGCTGCTGAGGAAGGGGAACAGATAGGAGAGGATGAGGGGATAGGATCTGAAACTGGAGGAGGAATGGAAGGAATGGGATCAAAATGAGAAGAGGGAATGGATGCCTGGGAAGAAGGTTTGGGTGTCCATTCCTTCTGAGTATCATTCCAAATACAGTTCATCATTTGGATGGTTGCTTTGCTATAAATGGAGGAGTCATCAGCAATTACAAAATCAGTTTGAGAAGAAAGGGAAAAATGAAAGTGTTTAAAGATTTTGGTCAAGGCTTGACCAAAAGGAAAGCACCCTGACTTCCTCTTATAAGCATCATCCATACAATGGATAATGATATAAGATAGGTCAATAGGTGTGCAGGTTAGGATCCACCACATGAGAAAAATATCAAAGAAGGTGAGGTAATCTCTACCACTTGCCCAAGGGACAAGGTTGTAGGATATGATATGATGGACAAGTCTAGAGGTCAGAGTGGGCTCTTTGACTTTGGGTTAGAATGGTGTGGTGAAGTCTTGATTAATGCACATTAGTTTGAGTGCTTCAACCACATCAAATCCTTCATGTTTGGTCCACTGACCATTCACAAAGGTTTGAAGAGGGTATTTGGGAATTCTAAGAATGGTTGGTAGTTGGTCCAAGTGAAATGAAATTTTCTTTCCTAGAACATAGGAAGAGACAATTTGAGTGGATTGGTTGAAGTGAAAATGAGTGTAGAAAAGTCTAACTAACTCAAGGAACTTTATTTCATTTGAAGCTATTAACGAATCTCACTTAAGGGCAGAAAAGAGGGTTTTGATTTGACCTAGCCCGTAGGCTTCTAGGTTAACAAAATTTATTGCCTTACCGTACAGAGCAATACGAGGCAAGAATTTCTCTTTGAACAACTTTTCGAACTTTGGAGCTTTGAACTTGACAGGAGTAGAACTCGTGGCCACCTCTTTGCCCTTATCTGTGTGAGCTTTCTTCAATGGGGGCTCCACAGATGCATTATTCATTCTTGGGGGCATCTTTAGAGGTTAGGGTTTGACTTGAGATGGATTTGGAGAGATATGGAAGGGATTAGAGAGAGGAGCAATGAAACAATGAACTTGAAGGAAAAGCTAGGTTTGAGAATGATTTGAAAAGATCGGATTTTGGGGGTTTTAATCTATACCCAAGACACAATTCGTCGCCGAAATGGGCTTCAGCCCTGAATTCGTCGTCGAATTGAGGTCAGGAAACATTCTGTTTTAAGTTTTGGATTGAATTTGTCGCTGAAATTGAGTGACTCACTCAATTTCGTCGCCGAATTAAGTACAGGAAGCTTACTGTTTTCTGTCCACCCAAAATTCGTCACGCCGAATTCAAACTCCTTGACTAAATTTGTCGCCGAATTCGGTACAGAATATGAAAAATATTTTATTTTTGATTTTTCAAACATTATTCTTGAAATCATTTAATCAAATTAACATTCACTGCCATCATAAACCATTCAAATCGAACTCATAACATAATCAAATAGTTTTTAAAACATCAATCCACAAATTTTCATTTTAGACCAAGTTTTTGGCATAAATATGATCAATTAAGCTCATTTAAACTAGTCATGCCAAATTCTCTTCTCAATGTACTAAATCTATCAAATTGAAAGGGTTTTGTGAAAATATCAGCAAGTTGATTGTTTGTATCTACAAACTCCAAAACAACATCCTCATTTTGTACATGATCTCTTATAAAATGATATCTGATTTCTATATGTTTAGTTCTTGAGTGTTGAATGAGATTTTTAGTCATGCAAATGGCACTTGTATTATCATACTTAATTGGAATTTTAGTATAGAAAAGTTTGAATCTTCTAAGTATTGTTTCATGTATAAAGTTTGAGCATAACAATATCCAGCTGCCATATACGCAACCTCAGCTGTTGATAGGGCCACTAAATTTTATTTCTTACTAAGCCATGAAACAAGAGAATATCCTAGAAAGTAACAAGTTCCACCAGTACTTTTTCTATCTACTTTGCATCCAGTAAAGTATGCATCTGAATAGCTTATTAGTTCTAGAGTTGTATCTTTAGAATACCATAAACCTAATTCAATTGTCCTAATAGGTATCTAAAGATCCTTTTTACAACAATTATATACGATTCTGTTGAACATAATGTTAGGCCTACTTACTGTGAGATACAATAGACTACCTATCATGCCTCTATACAATTTTTCATCAACATTTTTACCATTTTCATCTTTATCAAGTTTGGTTGATGAACTCATAGGAGTATCCATTACTTTAGCATTTTCCACTCCAAAATTTTTAAGCAATTCTTGAGTGTACTTAGCTTGATTAACAAATGTTCCTTATTTAGTTTGCTTAATTTGAAGTCCTAGAAAGAATGTAAGTTCTTCTCATCATACTCATTTCAAATTCCTCTTGTATAGTTTTAGCAAACATTTTACAAAGTGATTCATTAGTTGATCCAAATATGATATCATCCACATAGATTTGAATTATTAGCATATCAACATTTTTTGACATTATAAATAAAGTAGTATCAATTTTTCCTCTAATTAATTCATTTTCAATTAAGAAACTACTTAACCTATCATACCAAACTCTTGGAGCTTACTTTAATCCATATAAGACTTTAGTTAACTTGAATACATGATTTGGAAATTTATGATTTTCGAAGCAAAAAGGTTGGTTTACATAGACTTCTTCATTTATAAACCTATTAAGAAATACACTTTTTATATCCATTTGAAATAATTTAAATTCTTTGTGACTAGCAAATGCAAGTAACATTCTTATAGCTTCTAGTCTAGCAACCGGGGTAAAATTTTCTTCATAATCTATCCTCTCTTCTTGTTTGTAACATTGAGCTACTAGTCTAGCTTTGTTTTTAATAATATTTTCATTTTCATCCTTTTTATTTCTAAAGATCCATTTCGTACCAATTATTGATTTATCATATGGTCTAAGTACTAGATCTCACACTTGGTTTCTATCAAATTGATTCAATTCTTCTTGTATGGCAATACCCCATGGTTCATCTTCAATGGCTTCTAAAGCATTTTTAGGTTCAATTTAACTAAAGAAAGAAGGTTCATTAAGTTTCTTCTTGTTCTAACCCCTTGTTTCATATTACTAATGATTAAATCTTTAGGATAATCTTTTATTAATTTCCAAGTTTTGGGAAGTTGATATGATTCTTCATCCTCATTTTCTTCTTCATTATTTGCTTCAATGATTTTATCATTAGATTCTTCTTCCACTTGGTTATCTTTATTAGCTTCATTAATTTCCAAGTTAGAAATTTCTTTTGGAAGATTTTCAATTGCATCATCAATTTCATTATTAGATGGAGTCTTGTTAAATGAGTTTGATTCATGAAACACTACATGAATTGATTCTTCAACAGTTAAGGATTTCTTATTAAACACTCTATAAGCTTTACTATTAATAGAATATCCTAGAAAGATTTCTTCTACAGATTTAGGATCAAATTTATTTATATGATGTTTATCATTTAATATAAAACATTTACATCCAAAAACTTTAAAATATCCAATATTAGGAGTTCTTCCTTTCCAAATCTCATAGGGAGTTTTATTTAATTTATTTCTTATAACTACCCTATTTATTACATAACATGAAATATTAATAGCCTCAGCTCAAAAATAATTAGGTAGTTTGTTTTCATTAAACATTGTCCTAGCCATTTCTTGGAGAGATCTATTTTTCCTCTTAATTACACCATTTTGTTGAGGAGTTCTAGGAGCTGAAAAATTATGATTAAAACCATTATCATTACAAAATGACTCAATCTCTTTATTTTTGAACTTTCCTCTTCTATCACTTCTTATATTGTTTATAGCATATCATTTTTCATTTTGTACTCTTTTATAGAAATTTTTAAATAAGGAAGGTGTTTCACTTTTGTGAAAAAGAAATAACACCCAATAGTACCTTGAATAGTCATCAACTATTACAAAAGTATAAGATTTACCTCCTAAGCTAGCCACTTCATTTGACCCAAAAAGGTCCATATGCAAGAATTCTAGAGGCCTAGAGGTAGAAATGATTTTCTTAGATTTGAAAGATGATTTTATTTGTTTTCCAAGTTGGCAAGCATCACAAATTTTATCTTTTACAAATTTAGTTTAAGGCAAGCCTTTAACGAGATCATTCTTAGATAATTTAGATAATAGATCCATACTAGCATGACCTAACCTCCTATGTCATAATCAACTAGCTTCATCTATAGCAGAAAAAAAAAATCATATTTTGAGATTGAAGCTCATCAAATTCTAAGGTATAAATATTTTCATTTCTATAGTTATAAACAAGGTATTGAGGTTATCTTTATTCTTAATCATGCAAATGTTGGATTTGAATGAAACATTTAAACCTTTGTCACATAATTGACTAATACTAATGAGGTTATGCTTAATACCATCTACTACCAAAACATTTTCAATAAACATAGAATTACTCTTACCAATGTTACCTATTCTAATGATCTTCCCTTTAGCATTGTCTCCAAAGGTCATATGTCCTCATCCTTGGGAGTGAATGATATGAACAGCTTCTTGTTCCCAACCATGTGCCTTGAACATCCACTATCCAAGAACCAAGTTTTCTTGGATGATCTTGACTTGAGACAAACCTACACAATTAATTCAAATAACTCCAAGATATTTTCCTCCCGATACCCAAACAATTTTGGTTGGAACTTGAATTGACTTTTGGGTGATCTTAGGAGGATTTGTCCCTTTTGGAACCCACATCATCTTTGGTCTATTGACATTATTTTTAGAAGATGATGTTCCTTTTGGGACCCAAACTTTTTAAACTATTTTTCCATTATAAAAAGCAGTAGAATATGGAGTTAAGTTACTACTTGATTTAGCGAAAAAAATTTGATAATCTTTTCGTTTTGAAGAGAGATTATAGCCAAATTCAGCTTTGCTGAAAACACGTCTTTGTTGTCTTAAAAGTATTTCTAAGTTCTTTTGGCCATTAGTGAATGTGAGAATGATACTAGTCAAGTCCTTGACTTTTGCCTTGAGCTCATCACATTCACTTGATAAGTCATGTCATAGACTTTCAAATTCTTTAACTTTTTCATAGTTCCTCATTCTTATCTTCGAGAATACTCTTTTCATTTTGTAAAATTTCACAAGAATTAGTAAGTGTATGGATGACCTTTTAAAAGATTTGTTCATTTGAATTATTCTAGTAAATTCAGTGTAAAGCTCATCAAAAGCATCTCTTATTTTATCATAAGAAAGAATGTCATTTGAAATAGAAGTTACCTCTTCCTCATTTGCCATGAGGCACAAATTTTTCGCTTCTTCATCACTTGAGTCCTCTGACTTGAGTTCAGGGCAGTCAGTTCTTATGTGGCCTGGTTTCTTGCATTCATAACAAGTAAGAGGCTCCTTCCTGCTTGTCTCAACCTTGGACACCTCCTTAGAGAACTCCTTCTTGTATAGTCTCTTCTTGAAGTTCTTCTTATGCTTGAGAAACCTCTTGAACCTTCTTACCATTAAGGCAATGTCCTCATTGTCACTGCTGGATTCCTCATCACTTTCTTCCACTAAAGATGACTTGAGGGGCAGTCCATTCTTGGCTCTTGGTTCCTCAAGAAATTGGTCCTTTATTATTACTTCATGGGTCATGAGAGATCTCAACAACTCATCCATAGGTAACTTGGTGAGGTCTTTAGCTTCCTGGATCACAGTAACTTTTGGTGTCCACTCCTTGGGCAGTGAACAAAGAACCTTCCTCATATTTTCTGCATTTGAATACACTTTACCCAGAAATTTTAGATCATTAAGAATGTTAGTAAATCTGGTGAACATGTCACTAATTAATTCATCTTTTTCCATTTTAAACAAATCATACTTGTTAACAAGCATCCTTATTTTTTCTTCCTTAACTTGATTTGTCCCTTCATATCTGACTTCAAGTTTATCCCAGATTTCTTTAGCAGAGTCGCATTTGGATACTCTGTTAAATTCTTGGAGACTTAAGGCACAGTAGAACAAATATGTCTTATTGTTCATGAAGAGAAAGACATGTGTTTTCTGTTGGCCAGGTAATGACCCTAAAGGGGGGGGGGGGGGGGGGAATAGGGTTTATGGCAGATTTTAAAATTTATACTCTAAGTCTATAATGAGGAATTAGATTTAATTTTGCAACTAGAAATTAATTAGAATTAATGCTGAAAGTAAAGGAGAAGAGTAAGAGAAGCAAACACAGAATTTGTTCACAAGGTTCAGCAATTTCAGCCTACTCCCCGTCTCAAGCTGTTCCAGCTAGAGGATTTACCACGATTCCTTAATCGTACAGACTCCTTCACTGGTGGAGTCTAAACCTTTACAGTCTCTCTTTCAGGTCGAGACACAATTTTTACAAACCCGCCTTTAGGCCGGGTTAAATCTTGCAAGAGTTCTTCCCTCTCTTGCTGAAGCAATAGCTTCAAGTGCAAGAATCCAAGATTCTTGACTTATCTTTTAATAAAAGATTTTTGAATTTGAAAATCCGAATTGAAAGCTTCTGAATTAAGCTAGATAAGAGTGTAGTAAAAACTCTAATAAAATCTCTCAAAATGAATGGAGTTGAATAGCTCAAGAAAGATTTTTGGGGATTTCTACGTATGTGAGTGAGTGAGAAATCAATGTAAGTAAATGAGTAGTTGCATGAAGTTATTGCACTGATCAAAGATTGTATTTAGTTCATAAATGAACTTCTTTTATAGCACTTGATCCAATATAGCCGTTGATGAAATATTAAATGCATTTTAGGCCGTTTGAATACAATCGTTACAGTGTTTTTTTAGTTTCAAGCTTCAATTCATCGACGAAGTGGGTTTCCCACTTCAATTCGTCACCGAATTTTAAGACAGTAAGCACTGCTTAAATTTATGTCTTCAATTCGTTGCCGAATTCAGATTGCTCTGAAAATTCGTCGACGAATTCAAAACAGATTTTTTGAATTTTGATTTCAATCAAACCAAAGATATGGAATGAATTCCTAGGTCAATTTGCTATCTTTTAACATGATTTTGTGAATCCTTAGGGCCTTAGAATGATGATCAAAATGTGCCCTATGCTCCTATGGTCAATCTATGAACTTTGAGCATTCAACTTACCATATTTTGAAGACTTCTTACAAAAGTCCTAGACACTCTCAAAAATAAAATAAAAATACATTTGAAGGCTTCCTGAAAATTGATCTTGACTAAACTTGGGTCTTGTAATTTGGCTTTGACTTTAAGGAACCCGACTTGGACTATGGGTATAACTTGGAATCTTCAACTTTTTACTTTGAGTTGAACTTTCTCTTAGATAATTTACATCCTCTTTCATGATTGAAGTGTTAGCTTCCTTATAATATGAAATATTTAAACACTTACACAGATTTATTAGTACCATAATTTTCATTTCATTATTGTGTTATTATCAAAATTAATAGGGGTACCCAAGATTGTAATCTTAAGACTAACATTTTCAACTACCACTCTCTCCAATCAAAAAGAAATGGAGCGTTGAAAGAAAGTGATGCTAGCGTTATCTTGACGATGATGATGGCTACAATTTGAGATTCGATCATAGGCAATTGTGAGAGTTGAATCGCATATGTGCCCTTGATTATTTTTTGTTGAATTTTCATTTGAACGTGCCTATGGAGACCGTACGGTCTTGACCCTAACCAAGACCGTCCACATTTTGCCAGCATTTTAGGGCGACCAAATATTTTGACTACCAGCTACCTACTGGTCCTGTGAATACTCGTCCTGTGAAAGCTTTTTTCATTTTCAAGTAAAATAACATGATTCATGTTAGATAATTTGAATCATGTTATTTTAACTATATCACTTAAATTAACATGATGCAAGTTATTTCACCTGAAACAGTTAATTTCTATGGTTCACTCTAGTAACTTGATTTCAAAAACAATAATATGAGTTATGTTATTTTAACTGAATTAATTAATTTATATGGTTTACCCAAAAATAACGTGATTTAAGTTATTTTAATTGATTTAATTAAAATAATTTGAATCAATTAATTTGTATAGTTCATCCAAAATAATGTAATTCAGGTTATTTTAATTGATTCAGTTAAAATAACCTGAATCAATTTTTATGGGATCAATAGGTGGCCGGTGAATATTAAGTTAGACAACCTCACCAACAGAGACGGTCTCAGTTAGGGTTGAGACCATATGGTCTTATCATTTTCATTTTTTCGCTTCTTTTATTCCTCCAATAGTCAAGCGCCACATATGCAATTGAACTCGGGAGAGTTCAATCGCAATTGGTTGTGATTAGATCTCCTATAACTTCCCCTTCATCTGATCTAATCAGGATTTTTTTTTTTGTGTAACGAAATGTCGCGCCCTAAAATCTCACCTAGAAGTTAGCTGTGACTTTGTGTGTGACTAACCTATCATGACAAACCATCCTGTATTAATACAAGGCAATAACATAGCGGAAGCTTAAACTGAATTTTTTTTTTTACACATAGACAATATTCCAAGTTTATACAATAATAAACCAAGGTAAGAGTGGGCATTCCCACTCATCAAAATACAAAAGGTAATCTCTCTCTCACCCTCTCTCAATAATAACCGGGATAAGGTCACCTATCTAGGTCCCTATCCTCCTCTGGAGCAGCTACTGCGGACTCTTCGTCATAGTCCTCCTCGACCCAAGGACCAAGAGTACAAATGTCAAATGAATCTGCCGACATCAAAATGTATGGTTGAGCATAGAATACTCAATGTGTACAAGCTACTAGCTAACAATATTATAATTCAATAATATCAAGCAAGTACTTAAGAGAAACAGTTCATAATTCATCATTTAAAACCTAATGTAAAACCATACTTCAAATCTTATCTTAAAACGTGCATAACTTTTAAAACCTTATCTTAAGAACTTTCTGGGAAAACAAAACATGTCTTACGAGTTCTTATGAGTCTTATAAGCTTATGGGTTCATATGAGTCTTATGAGCTTATGGGTTCATATGAGTCTTATGAATTCTTATGAGAGATCCTTGTGAGAACTTATGAGCCAATCTTAGACATGATCCTTATAAGCTTGTAACTGATCTTAGAATATCAATTTCTTATGAGTGCTTATTAGTCTTATGAGTACTTATGAGCCCTTATGAACATTAGAGATCCTTATGAGAACATATGAGTCGATCTTAGAGAAGTCTTGTGAGACTTATGATCCTTATAAGAACTTATGAGCTGATCTTTGAGAAGTCTTGTGAGACTTATGATCATTGTGAGCATTATAACCGATCTTACACTTGTGATCTTAATGAGCATTTGTAACCGATCTTAGAATAAAACCTACCCAAAGTTTGGCTTTGGTTCCAATTTCTTTTATTCATAAATCATATTCCAAAATACATAGATGACATTTTGACTTAAAAATCACTATTCATCAACATTATTCACCGACTATGCAAATGAGTTCCGGGGTTCTACATGAAAGCTTTATTCAAGTCAGAACTCTACCATTGTCCCATAATCAAATATCACTTTATAATAACAAATATTACATGGACCCTAAGATTCTCCTCTTAAATAGTTTTACTAATTAGTAAATTTTAAGTGTTTTTTTTTGTTTTCGGTAAGAAGTAAATTTTACGTTCACAAGGCTAATGCCGTCTTTTCATAACAGGTTGGTACATGTTTATTCTTTTCTTAACTTGCCCCGCCAGTAGCTTAGATGGCATGGTGTGCCCTCTCATCAAGTGACCTGAAATTGAAACCTTTGTACAGCAAAATATATAATGATGTGGTATATAAATAAATGATGTGTTGTACTCAATATAAAAATTATAAAAACAATTACTAATTTCCCAACAAAATTTATGCTAATCTAAGATGCCTTACCTTACACACACAATATATATATGTTTCCCAAAAAAAATTATATAGGCTAATCAAAACTATGTTTGATCACCGGTTCTGATGGCTCGGTTGAAGGATGATTCATCTGACTAGATAATACCTATTCCCCATAGGTACCTTACACGTGAAAAATGCTACCTATATATATATATCGATAGATTTTATAACTAGTATAATAAAATTGATTTATAAACGCATGTGCAATTAGCATGTTTGAGATGACTCTGACCGGTGGGGGTACTGTTTATGGAACAACCGGCATATCAGTGAATGTCGGTAGGCCGTGCTACAGTTGATCATTGAGTCACGGCTCATTTCTGATATATTTTTTTCAGTATTGTCTATCTTAGATTTTTTTTTTTTTTTTGATAACACACAGAAGTAACACACCAACTCACGCACGCACACAGCCCTACAATCTCAACCCAAGCCTTGAACCACACACACTCCTCAAAAAAGAGGATTTTTCTTAGATTTATCACAACGTGACATAAGCAAATGGGTGATTTGGTATAATCTTGATTATTCTGTATAGTAACTAAGTGATGGTCAGTGATTCTGAGCTTCAATCTAGTCTCGAAAATAAGCCTTGATATCAGTTATAATATTGCTACGTTCCCACTTCCCATGGAGGCCCATCATTTTTATTTTTATTTTGGTTAAGGAGATAAAGTAACACCTAAACACACACAATCAGACCTACATATTGCAACGGCACGTGTTTGGGCTGGGCGCTTCCAACCCTACCTCGCCTCTAATGGAAAACTCTTACTACATTCCTGTCTCAAACCTGGGGTGGGTGACCCTATCCCCGTTTATCAAAACACTTCTTAACCCCGTCCTGCCCCATCCCATTCCGTCTCGTTAAGCACTAGTCAGTGTGTGTGGGGTTGGCCGGTTCAATATTTCACATTATAAGTAAATTTTTTTATATAATTTTATGATTAATTTTAAGATAAAATGGTAATTTCATATTATAAGCGAGGCAAGGCAAGGTAGGGCAGGGTAGGGTGGGGCGGGGCGACTTAAATTCATTCCCGTCCTGAACCCAATTCGAGTTTAACCCTTCATTCCCAAACCGGTCCTACCTCATATAATAGCTCCCCAAACCCGTCCCAATAAGGGCGGGGTAGGGTGGGTTCCGAAGGATCATCAGTCATATATAAGTTATCATATAAGTTATTGAACCATCACATTAGAATCAGACCATACCACAATCGGGACAAAATGCTCAAGTAATGCTGGTTGCAACACTAGGGAGTTGGGGATTTGGCATACCCTACTAGTTTATTAACAAAAAAGGATCTTGAGGGAAAATAAACCATACATATTAGATGAAAAAAAAACTGATTAATTAATAAATCTAACATTGCCCATACATAATTTGTCTAATAAAAATAACAGATATAAACTTAGTAGGACAATCTTGAATTGTGTAAAATAATCCAAAATCGCCCCAACACACGCGTTCCCACGGCCCAGCTACTTTCGCTTCTTCCCATTCCTTGGACTAACTTCAACTTCGACCATCCCAATAGGACCATGCTTTTTATGGTGAAACCCCAAACCAGATAATGAATCAACATGGAAGTTGAGAAAGGGAGAGAGCAAGTACATAATCATTGTATAGGGAGGCAGAGAGAGTATGGATTTGAACCCGACATACAAAGAGGGAGAGATAGAAAAAGAACAACACATTTTAAGATTAGATATGGGATGAAAGGAGCAAATGAAATTGACGAGGATTCAAGAGACCCAATAAGGGACAATTTATAGAGGGGATTAAGCCAAAGGCGTGATACAAAGTGAATGTTTTCCAAAGCATAATCTTGCATGTTTGGAAATAATTTGGAAATAAAATTAAGAGAGATTTTCGATATCTTCTAGATTTGTTTTTCTCATTGTCTATGTTCTAGATTTATCCCAATGTGTTTCACCAAAAAAAAAAGATTTATCCCAATGTGAAGGAATTAAGAGATAAACAAATGTATGAAAAAAAAAATTAATAATCGAATGGGTGATTTGAATAATCTTGATTCTTATATTTGTATAGGAACTAAGCCCACGTCTTTTCAATTAATTGACTTGTAATGATTTCCAGTTGTAACCGGAATCGGGGGAGTCCGATTACGCCACTGACACTGCCATGTGTCACTTTTGACACCCTTAATTGTGGTTAAGCTTCACCCACCCTTAGGGTTTACCCATCTATCCTTGGTTGTTAGAAAAAAATTAACATTTGGAGTTAGTGAATTTTAACCGAGGTTAAATTCTTTTTCAATAATTTTTTCCAAAACCAAGGATAGGTTGGTGATCCCTAAGGGTAGGTGAATCTTAACTTAAACTCATGGGAGCGTTGCATAAAAGGGAGGAGCTAGGATTTAATTGTAAAGGGGACAGATGCATTTGGTTTGAGGGCAAAAATTTTTTGATGACTAAGTTTGTGAATTATTTCATCCATACATTTTGTATATATCCTACAAGTGTTGTTTCTCCTTGTTTACGGGAGTAGCTTCCATTGTCCTATGACTATACCCTATTAAATTAAATAATATAATATTTTTTTTCATTGAGCAATTGCCCTTTTATTCAATGATTATGTCCTATTAAATAATTAAACAAAATAGTTAAAAGATATTTTTAAAAAAAAATACAATGAGACAACTATCCCATGACTAATCCTCTACGGTTATAATCAAACTATTTGGAGTCCAGTTATAACACAAAAGTCTTTTAACTCTAGTTAATTAACAACCTTAACCTTTAGAGTAAATTTTTCTTTCTAGAAACCAAGGTTAGGTGGTTGAACCATAAGGTTTAGTGAATCTTAATCTCAATTAAGAGTTATTAAAAGGGATATGTGTTGACCTGGGGTAGTAACCGACTCCAAGGAGTCCAATTATAGCAGTAGAGTGTTCTAAATTTTTAGTAAACTATATTTTCTTTTAAAAAAATTCGAAAGCTGGGGGAGCACCCACCTAAGATCGAATCACACAGCAAATCATGACTGAACTTGGGGAGAGTTCAATCACACCCACAAGCCAACATGTGTCCCTTTTAAACCCTATTAACTGTGGTTAAGATTTATTAACCCTTAGGGTTTAACAATATAATCTTAGTGTTTAGGAAAAATATTAAACTTTAGTTAAGGATTTTAAACCTTTAGAATTAATATTTTTTAATATATTTTTTAAAAAAACCTAAAGTTATATTGTTGAACCCCAAAGGCTAGTAAACGTTAACCACAATTAATATGGATTAAAATGGACACGTGTTGACTCTGTGCAATTGAACTCTCCCTGATAATCGCAAATGGTTGTAGTTGGACCTCTATCCACCTCCATACCCATGGTAAGCCATATATATATATATATATATATATATATATATTGGCCTGGTCATGTTCAGCGTGGCAAAAATCAGCATAATTCATTGGCCCAAATATCTGCATGAGCTAATTTTTTGCCATATGGTGAGCGCAAGGAAAACTTTTTTGGTGGTTCCCAAAGTTTTCATGTGACCTAATTGTGTGATGCATAGGCAATATTATGCTTATAAAGAAAAGTGCTCTCCATCTAGATTTAACAGTTTTGGTGTGCGTAATGTCCAAAACTATTACGTAAAGTCTTCATGTCTTATAACTTCCATTCTGTAATAGTGGCCTCCAAAACGCTAGTGGAATATGATTTGCATTGAATGTCCTCTAGGCGGTTGGAATCCGATCTTTTCGTGGGCATTTGCACCCCCAATGAGATCAGATTCAATATAGAAACCCAAATTTAATTAGTCGATTTATTAGTGAACAATGAAAATATTATTAGATCTTGATATCAAAAAATATAAGATGTAGTGGTCTTTTTTGGTTATAGGGAAGAAATTGTAAATTTCAAATAGATGAAATAGAGTAGGGTTTCTAAAATCTGCAATACATAATATAGTGTCAAATGTTCCAGAAAGGCCATTATTTAGCATAATGTAATTCAATCGCTTTAGGTATTACTGAAACCTTTACATAATATAATGATAAAAAAATTTATCATACCATATATATATTTTTCCTAGTAAGTCATGTTCATTAAAGCTTTTTAATAAGTAATCCTTAATAATAATATAACAAGTGAGTGGCAAGTGGTTTAGTCCTTTGGCTGTCAAAATATATATATATATATATATATATATATATATATATATTCATTTATTTGATCAAGTAATAGATCCATGATGTTCGCAGTGTTGCCATGTATCACTTGTTTCAATACCAATTGGCAGAGATCGGATTTGGTCTTGCATGACCAAAACCATCTTGCCTATGTACAACATCCGACATGTGACAGATAAAAAAAAGGAGATTTCATTTCATTTCATTTCCTCCCACGTTTTTTGACTTCTCTCCCTTTGATATCTCATCTCCTTTTTATCGCCACATGACTAAAGCCCACCAAGAGCAAGATGGTTTTGGTGCTTAGAGCATGACCAAATCCCATCCCCAATTGGCATGCTTCCGGGCCCACATGAAACAAGAAGGGGATGATATTGGGCTGTCAGATCAGGGTAAAACTTTGAAGGGCCTTTGCATATCAGTTGTTGTGTTGTGTTCTACCACCTTTGCAAATACCAATTATAAGTAACAATTTGCAAATTAACTCATAGTGTTGCAACCGTTAGACAAACAATCTCAATCCCTAATATTGTTAAGCTTTCGTTTGTTATTATTAGGAAAATGACTATTTTGTCCTTATGATATTACGTAATCTCACAAATTCTTTAACTATCCTTGAATTATGGTTAATAAGTTTTAATCCTTGTGATAAAGCATCTGACCTTGGTTTTAAAAAAAATTATCGTGTCCCCTTTTAACTTAGGTTAAAATACACTACCCCTTACAGTTAAAGCATCTAACCTAGATTTTAAAAGAAAAAAAATTAACATGTCCCCTTTGAACTCCCTTTAATTGTGGTTAAGATTCATTAACCCTTAGGGTAAAAGCATCTAACCGTGATTTTTAGGAAAATAATTAGAAAAAAATTAATGTGTCCCTTTGTAACTCCCTTTAACTGTGGTTAAAATTCACTCACCCTTAGGATTAAACATCTTTGATTTTTAGAATAAAATAAAATAAAATTTAACGTATCTTTTAACTCCTTTAAACCGTGGTTAAGGTTCACTAACCCTTAGGATTAAAGCATCTAACTTCGGTTTGAAATACTTAAATATTTAAGTTATCCCCTTTTTAACTCCCTTTAACTGTGGTTAAGATAAACTAACCCTTAGGGTTAAAGCATCTAACCCCGGTCCTTGGTATTAAAAAAAAAAATTAACATGTCCCCTTCCATAAGGGTTAGTGAACCCTAACCACAGTTAAAGAGAGTTAAAAGATAGGTTAAATATTTTTTATTTTTTTTCTAAAAACCAAGGTTAAATGCTTTAACCTTAAGGGTTAGTTTATCTTAACCACAGTTAAAGAAAGTTAAAAGAGGACACCTTTAATTGTGGTTAAGATTCTCTCACCTTTAGGGTTAAAAAATCTAACTTTGGTTCTTAGGAAAAAAAAATAAGGGTTAATAAATCTTAACCACAATTAAGGGGAGTACAAATGGGACATGTTAATTTTTTTTCTTTTAAACCAAGGTTAGATGCTTTAACTCTAAGGGTTAGTATATCTTAACCTAAGTTAAAGGGACTTAAAAGGGGACATGTTATTTTTATTTTTTTTAACCTGGGTTCGATGCTTTATCCCTAAGGGTGTGAATCTTAATCACAAGGGTTAAAACTTATTAACCATAGTTTAAGGATATTTAAAGGCTTTGTGAAATTATGAAATATTATAAGGGCATAGTAGTCATTTTCTTAACAATAACAAATGGAAACTAGTAATTATGAAATATTAATTTTTTTTCTTTTAATCCAAGGTTAGACGCTTTAACTCTAAGGGTTAGTATATCTTAACCTAAGTTAAAGGGACTTAAAAGGGGACACATTTTTTTTTTTAACCTAGGTTAGATGCTTTATCCCTAAGGGTGTGAATCTTAATCACAAGGGTTAAAACTTATTAACCATAGTTTAAGGATAGTTAAAGGCTTTGTGAAATTATGAAATATTATAAGGGCATAGTAGTCATTTTCTTAACAATAACAAATGGAAACTAGTAATTATGAAATATTAATTTTTTTCCTTTTAAATCAAGGTTAGATGCTTTAACTCTAAGGGTTAGTATATCTTAACCTAAGTTAAAGGGACTTAAAAGGGGACACGTTTTTTTTTTTTTTTTTTTTTTAACCCGGGTTAGATGCTTTATCCCTAAGGGTATGAATCTTAATCACAAGGGTTAAAACTTATTAATCATAATTTAAAGATAGTTAAAGGCTTTGTGAAATTGTGAAATATTATAAGGGCATAGTATTCATTTTCCTAACAATAACAAATGGAAGCCTAACGAAACTAGGGATTGAAGTTGATTGTCTAACGTTTGCAAAACCATGAGTTAATTTGCAAAGCTGGTAGAACACAGCAGCAGATATGCAAAACCCCCAACCTTGAAATAGAATTTGTGCTAGTTGAGATGAGAAGAGTATGACAATGTTGATGATGGTGGCTACAACTTCCCCTTCATCTTCATCTGATTGTCAAGATTGTTTTTTTTATATAATACAAACGCATACTGTCACAACTCACACACACCCAGTTGACATAAGGTCACAGCTCTCACACAACCCTCTCAAAAAAGAAATTGAGGTGGGGCTTTAAAGGTTCTTCTACAAGTCTCATCTAATTGTCAAGATTGTTTTTTTTATATAATACAAACGCATACTGTCACAACTCACACACACCTAGTTGACATAAGGTCACAGCTCTCACACAACCCTCTCAAAAAAGAAATGGAGGTGGGGCTTTAACTACAAGTCTCTAACCCATCATTTGGGACTAAATAACAAGGTTTTTTTTAATTTAACAGAGACACACATACACTGTCACAACTCTCACATACATCCAAGTGACACAAGGATACAGTTCCCACACAACCCTCTCGAAAAAGATAGGGCGGTGGGGCTTTAAGGGTTCACCTGTAAGTCTCTAACCCACCCAACCGATGTGGGACTCTGTTTTTTTGAGAGGATTGTGTAGGAGCTGTGATCTTGTGTCACCTGGTGTCTATTATATCAAAATAAAACCCAGGATTGGTTTGTTTGTTTAGTTTTGGTGATGAAAGCTCAAGAATGAAACAATAGCTATTAAAGTCAGAACTCTTACCATTGGCCAGTTTGAATGCCATGTGTCTTCGGTTGATGATGCGAGGAGGTGCGTCTCGGGTCCCTTTTAAATGTCATGTGTCTCTCTTTTAACTCTATTTAATTGTGGTTAAGATTCACTCATCCCTAGGGTTCACTCCTCGATCCTTATTTTTTAGAAATAATAAAAATTAACCATTAAAAGAAATTAACTTTATGAGAGCGAGGAGCAATAGTTTGCACTTCCCCAGTGGAGCGAACTATTGCTCAATAGAAAATAATCAAATTTTCTTATATAATAATAAATTGATCGTCAATTAATACTGCACTTAAAAAGAAATCAAGTACAATTAACATATTGATATTGGTTTAGTATAACCCATTTTATTTTCTATATTACATGGACCATAAGATTCTCCTCTCTAAAATAATTTTGTCAATTAAAAAAAAAAATGTTATTACATTTTACATTCACGAGGTCGTCTTCTCGTAAAACGTTGCTACATGTTGGGATTATTCTTTTCTCAACTTGTCGCATATAGCTTAGATTAGATCGCATAGTATGCCTTCTCATGAAAGTTAGTATGCATTCTCAAGAAAGTTAGTGATACAATAGAAAAATATTCTCAATGATGTAGTATGCAAATAACATATGGTTCCTGGTCCTTTCCCAAGTGGGAGGTCTTGGGTTCCATTTCTCACTCCCCCTTCAAGGCCAGCCCTGCACGGGTTTACCTGGACTTACCTGGTGTGATGGGTTGTGGGCTCAAGTCGCATCATCGGGGATTAGTCCTGACCTAAAGGGTTAGGGACATCAAATTTTCCAACAAAAAAACCACTTACCTATAGTAATCGTAAATCAACAAAGTCTTGTACCCAATATAAAAGATCATTTTTTTTTTACTAATTTCCCAACAAAATTTATGCTAATCTAACATTCCTTATCCCCCCCAGACACTATAAATATAATATATATAAACAAATGGCTCGGTGATGACTCATTTTACTATATACATAAATGGCTGTATGAGACCAACCTTACACGTGAAAATTCTATCTATTTCGTGTGTGTGTGTGTATATATATATATATATATATAAACATCACCTATGCCATATATACCAACCTCACACGTGAAAAATGCATATATATATATATATATAACTAAGTATAAATTGTATAATAAAATTGATTTATTAACTCATGTGCAATTAGCATGTTTGGGATGACTCGAACCGCTGGGAGTACTGTTTAAGGAACAAGCGGCAAATCAGTGAATGTCGGTTGGCCGTGCTACAGTTGAAAATTGAGTCACGGCTCACTTCTGATTTGTTTTTCTCATTGTCTATCTTCTTGTTTAATTATCACAACGTGAAGGAATTAATTAAGACATAAACAAATGGGTGATTTGGAATAATGTTGACTATTCTGTATAGGAACTAAGCTATGGGGTTCCCCGTCTTTTCATTTAATTTATCTAATAACTATAACAACAACCTCTTTTTTGTTTTCAGTAAGAAATATCATTATATTAAGCAAGATGATTATTTATAATGCGAAGGCCATTTTAGTATTAGTTCTGAGCTTAACCAAGTCTCGAAAATAGGCATTTGCAGATATATTATTGCTAAGCTCCCGAAGTCGATATTGAAAAATTATTTTAGAATCAGACCATACCGTAGTCAGGACAAAATGGTCACGCAATGCTATTTGTTTCCCTATATATATATATATATATATATATATATATATATATATATATATATATATATACTTTTTTAAAAGCCACTCAGAGGAAGTGGGGGGTTTGGAAGGATCTTAGGGGCATAAACCTTAACCCTACAAAGGAAAAAAAAAACCTGATTAATTAATAAATCTAGCATCGCTCATACCTAATTTGTCTAAAAAATAAGGGTAGTGATTAGCACACCCCCCATTAGACTATGCAGTCTAATGCCATGGCCACGTGTCCCTTTTAACACGCATTTAACTATGGTTGAGCTTAAGAAAATTAAAGTTAATATTTTTGTTTGTTTGCTTTTTAAAAATCAAGCTTAGATTGCTTAACCGTAGGAGTGAGTGAATGTTAACTACAATTGATGTATGGTAAAAAGGAGGACGATGACACCATTGAGGACTGTACATTAAACTACATAGTCTACTGTGGCAATAAGTTAAGTATTTCCCAAAAAAATAATAGATCTAAGCTTAGCAGATTGAATAGTGTAAAATAATCCAAAATTTTGTACATCCCAACCATAATTAGCGGAAAATATGTAGTCTCATTAGCTTCTCCGTAGACATGACAAAGAGAAGAGAAAATACCTAATTTGTCTACAAAAATTATTTAAAAATAATTATTATTATAATAAACAAATTATTAATACTACTAGCTCCTTACAATCTTAATTCCTTGAATATCACCCACCCCTTCCTTGTATCTAAGCAGACTTGATATAGTGCCTCTTTTGTTTCCTCAAGATTAGCATAATTGAAGTGAAAAAAAAATATAAATAAATAAATAAAATTAGAGGATAAATTGAAGTAAAAAAAAATTTGTTTGTTCCAAGAGAAATTGACGTGGGAAAGAACTTTTTTTCTACAAAACTAACATCTTATTTTTTGAAGAAAATTTTTCCCTCCCTTTGTATGAGAAAACAAAGTAGTCTTAAGTTCAGTTGGGTTATCAAGAAAAGAAAGGAAAATCAGTCGAAATTTTATTTTATTTTTCATTCTTCTATTTTTTTTCTTTCATTTTTTTTTTTGCTAACCAAATGAAGCTAGGAACTTACTTTAGATCGATTTTCCAGCTAGCCAAACATGTAGGAAATAATTTGCCCCAAAAAGTATTTTTTACTATTATTTTCCTTGTAAACAATGAAGCTTAATGCCAAAATAAAATAAAAATTCCGAACTGAAACTAGTAAATTTATGACTGGTCCTTGGTCGATGGTAAGGAACAATCATTGAATACCAATAAGGTTGGATTGAAAATCATAGACCAACAAAGCTTATGTAGAAGATGTTAAGAATATAATTAAAATATATTAACGAAAGATTGATTTGGAGAACCGAGAAGAGGAAAGTGAGGGAAAGTACAGCAACATCGATAAGAAATAATTGAGATGGAATATACAAAGATTGATGTGGACAACCAAGAAAAAGATGTAGTGTGGATGTTATTATTTTATTATTGTACAATTTGTCCTTTATAAGTTTAGGTTGGTTTTCTTTTCTCTTTCTTCTTTTTTTTTTTATGGGTAAGGATATACGTTCGGGGCTGCAACCCCAGTTTTCAGTTTTATCATCTGTTTTAAGAGTTAGTGGACAAGTGGATATATCCGATTAATTTCTGGACCAACGGTGTGGTGTAAACACGCACACCAACGAGCTTCGCTCCCTCCTTATTCTTTGTAAGTGTATAGTACACTTTTCTTTTTTTCTTTTTTTTGATATATATTTAACCACACACACAACACACCCTACAATCTTAACTTCAAAAACCTATACCACAAACACACACTTCTTAAAAAAAAAAGATTGGGTGAGGTGAAAGTACTTTACAGAAGAAGATCCCTACTGGTCATAAAACCGGATGAGATTCAGGGGCAAAGAGCTCATATGAGGGGGAAACCACACACCATAATGTTTTGCTTCTGTTTGATAATTTTTATTTAAACTAACCACATCACAGCACCCATACAACGCCCTAACAATCTCGGAACTTCAAAGCCTATAACCACAACACCCACATCCCTCAAAAAAAAAAGGGGTGAGGTGGTAGTACTTAAAGGAGAAGTTCCCTTAAACTCTACTGCCGGTAACCAAGGTAGGATTCATGGTCAACGAGCCATATTTTACTTAGTAGTGTATAGTATACTTTTCTTACCTACCGAGCTCTAATAAATAATATTTTTAGTTGGAGAGGAGAAGGTTATGATAAGATGAGGCGGCTACAACTCAACCTTCCCCTTGATCTAATCAATCAGGATTGATTGGTTTTGGTTTCATTTTTTGGTGATAAAGCTCAGAATTAAACATAGCTATTAAAGTCAGAACTCTAAAAACCATTGGCCCCTTTTCAAAAAGTTTACTAAATTGAAAATAATTAAATACCCTTTAAAATAACAATTTATCTTCATTAGGTACTGGTGGGCACACCTTAAATAAACGACATCTAGTACAATAAAAGATTTGGCGTAGGTATATAGGCAAAG
>JABCRI010000064.1:0-62631 GCA_015143295.1 Tetracentron sinense
GCCACAAACTTTTAAGAAGAGTGACCGTGCCAACTCTGAACAAAGTTTTGGCCCTTCAGTTCTGGAGATGATGATCCACTTTAGAAGAGTTTCCAAGAAAGAGCTATTACTAGCATTACTCTTTATATGTGGAGGCACCTAGACATTTTGTGTCCATTGCCAAGCTATAGAATTTTTGGGAGATTGTTGGAAAGAGTCATTGTAGGCATTTCTAGGTTGATAGCACATGCTTTCACACAAGTTATACAAGTTATACTGTAATGCCCTAGAATTTTAATATAATAAAATTATAGGTTATTGGTCCTTAATTGGGATTAATAAGTTAAGTATTTAATTAAATTGTGAAAAATGAATTTTACTCGGGATTGAGTTGTACCGATAAAATCTCAGTATTTCTTCTTGAAAACCACACACAGTGTGTTGGTCGACTACCGGAACCTTTATCTGTTGTATTGGTTCCGTTAGGTATCGTATCGCAGGACCGCAGGGTCATATCATGTAAGAAAATCAGGAAAACGGGAAATTTTCAGATTTCCAGAAATTAAGTGGGACTCAATATTTCTTGGGGATCCTAATAGAAATTCGGGCAGCTGATACCAACGCATGCCGGTCGGCCGTGGGAACTAACGTCTATCGTTTCGGCAGTTAGTTATCTCAAATGAAGAAACGGCGGCCTATTTTGTGTCAGTAATAAGGAAATTAGTGGGTTTTATAATTTTCTTCCGGACTAAAGTGCAACTGTCAAAACTCAGTATTTCTTCTCGAAAATTTTATAACGGGTGTCGGACTATCCAAAACTCGGTCACCTAAAGTTTCGTCAAAATCGGATGTCATTAAGTAGGACTACAGAGACCGTATACACGAGAGAATGCGGAAAAATAGTCAAACGGTCAAACCATTGACTTGGTCAACGGGACCATTTATTATGGTCATATGCATAGCACATGACCTTATCTATAAAATGGAGGTCAGCCTCCCCCATTCCTTACATTCTGTAAATAGGGGGGAGGTTCTACCACAGTATTTTAGAGAGAGAAAGTGAGGAGAGAGAAAGGAAGAGAGAGAAAGGGAAAGGGAGACCCCCATGGGGTTTTTCGACGTTCTCGACGCGCTGGTGACGTCAGTTTCTTTTCCCGACGTCTTGATTTGCGTGTAGAGAGAAAAAAAAAAGGTTGAGAGAGAAAGTGGACAGAGAAAGTTACATGCGCTCTACCTCGGGGTTTTTCGACGTTCCCGACACGTTGGCGAATTTCGATTTTCTCCCCAGTGTCTCGATTGGCATGTAGAGAGAGAAAGAGAGAATTTTAGAGAGAGAAAGTGGAGGTTAGAGAGAGGCGGTTCACCTAGAGGTTTTTCAGCATTCTGATCGTATTGGCGACAACCATTTCAACATCTGGAGCCTCGAAAGTTGTGTAGTAGGTAAAATCTATTTCCATCTCTTCTCTTTTCTCTTATTTAAGCTACTTTATTTATGTGGAATGGTTTGGTGATATTATGTGTGGATGGAAAAAGGTCAGAGATCTTATGAATGATGTATGAATGAGATGGATGAGAGTGAAAATGGAGCAGATGGACGGAGCCCTCGGTTTCAGGCTGTTTCTAGCTCAGAATTTAGGCTCAGTGTGATTTGCGATAGATCGCAGGGAAATTACGATCGATCACAGGAAGTTATGAGAGCCTAGCTGGGCTTCTATATGTGATGTGATTTTGACATTGTAAGGCAATGGTAGGGTCCATTAGCCTGGTTAAGTTCCCTATTGGAACTACTCTTATATGATGTGATGTTTGTTTTAAGGCAATGATTGGTCCATTGGCCTGGTTAAGTTCCCTATCGGAACGAATCTGATATGATGTGATGTTTTAAAGGCAATGGTAGGGTCCATTGGCCTGGTTAAGTTCCCTATCGGAACGAATCTGATATTATGTGATATTTTAAAGGCAATGGTAGGGTCCATTGGCCTGGTAAAAGTCTCATCTCGAGACAACCTTTGTGTATGATGTAATGTTGTTGGGACATGGTAAGGTGATGGAATGGTCCATCGGCCGGATAACATTCCACACCGGAACGGTATACCCTCAGACTTGGTCTACGGGCATGAGGCCTTATTCAAGCAGGGCCTGAATAATTGGGGATTTCTTATGTTAGAAAACCTAACCTACGTGAAGTGTTGTATGTGGTCCCTCTTTGGCTAGGTCCGGAGAGGCGGTATCAATTATGAGCCCGGATTCCTCCGTGACTGATAGTCGAAAGAGTTAGGACGGCATTTGGCCATGGGCTCAAGATTTGATTGGGGTCTATAAACCCAGTGATGTATTGAGTTTACGAACTCAATGATGTTACCTTGAGGGGGTATTGGCATGTGTTGGCAGGTATGCACACAATAGAGGTTGTGATGATATATGATGGTAGCTGTCAGAGGTGTTGTGTCTGACAGGATTTGATGTCAAAGGTGTTGTGTCTGGCAGAGGTTAATGTCAGAGGTGTTGTGTCTGACAGGATTTGATGTCAGAGGTGTTTTGCCTAACAAGATTTGATGTCAGAGGTGTTGTGTCTGGCAGGGGTTAATGTTAGAAGTGTTTTGCTTGATAGGATTTTGATGTCAGAGGTGTTATGCCTGACAGGATTTGATGTCAGAGGTTTTTTTGTCTGACAGGGTTAAATTGTCAGAGTTGTTTCCTGGTTATCAGATGGGTGTTCCTGGCATGTCAGATGTGTTGTTCCTGGCAGGTCAGATGTGTTCCTGGTAATCAGATGTGTTTCCTAACAAGGGTATTATGTCAGAGGTGTTATGCCTGACAGAGTGATATGTCAAATGTGTACCTGATAGACATGTGTTTCCTGAAGGTTAGGTGTTTCCTGGTGGTCAGGTGTTTCCTGTTAGTCATAGGTGTGTCCCTTGCTTGTCAGATGAATTTTATTTTTTCTAACAGGTTGGATGGGTTTATTAGCTATCAGATGTGTATCCTGGCTGATCAGATGTGTATCATAGCAATCAGATGTGTATCCTGGGGATCAGATGTGTTTCCTGACAAATGTGGTGGTGTGTGTGTCGGTGTTCTCATAGAGGGAAAATATAAACTAATTGTCAGAGGTGTTGTTCCTGACAGAGTGTGATATGTCAGAGATGTTGTTCCTGACAGAGTGTGATGTGTCAGAAGTATTGTTTCTAGCAGTTATCGGGTGAAGACCCGGGTTATGTGTAGAATATGATGATTTAAGGATTAATTGGGTCGACATACGCAATGATTGGTTATAATCGGGAAAAGTCCCGATTGGTTGATAATTGAGTCTGTGGACTCATGGATAGAGGTTGTACACGGGCGAATGCCCTGTCGATCGAGTCTATGGATTCAAGGATAAAGCGTGAGCGGTTATCTAAAACGGTAACCCGGTGTCGTTGACAATGATTGGATGAATTTGACAACTTAGAGGTTGGGAATCTCGAATAGAATGAAATAGCCTTGAGTGACCTCGGGTCACGAATTACGACATTATTATAAACATGAGAATTGTATTATACTAATATATCATTATTGATGAATGTTAATATGTGGAAAATAGTTTAGATGGACTATGAATTTTTGCTGGGCTTTATAGCTCACTCCATCTTATGTCTTCAGATTTTGGAGCGATTGTAGATTGGCAAGAAGCTACGCTTGATAGAGTCTGAAAAGTGTTCCGGCGCAGTTGCTGCGCCAAAGTAAGGATTATTGTAGCCAGTGAGGTATCACATTTACTTATGATGGGTTATTGTGATGACTAGTTGTTATTGCTTATGTAAGCTCATAAGAAAAGTTTCAAACTCCCGTATTTTCGCGGGTAAAGTCTTCATCATGCGTAGTTATAACGAACGGGCACGTGTCTTGGAACCTGATTCCTTAGGCGCGGGTTCGGGGCGTCACATATATGTTATGGTATAACTGAATGACATAATAGGCTGCTAATCCCAAATCACTGGGATAAGCCCTCACTATTGCGGATTAGACATATAGTGAATAGAAAGCAAGAGCCTGATCCAATGTCGCGGAGTTAGTCAGAATAGCTTCCAGCTTCACATCCCTCTCTGCATGGGAATGTAGATGTCTTATTTCCTTCATTGGTCGGAGACTAAATTGTTACCTTACGCAAAAGGAAAAGAGAAAAAAAATGGAGAAAAAAGCCCAACCGAAACCATGTATAAACTCAGGATTACACCTACCTCTCCTCATCTCATACATTCCGTGGTTATTCGCCTAATCTTTCCTCCAATATCAACCTTCTTGAAAGAAAAACAAAAGGTTTTGGATGCCATCAATTAGTATAAGCTCACTCTGAAAAATATTTGAAGAATTCTGATTGAATTGATGTGATATGTTTCCTCCAATTTCCTTGTGAAGATGTATGCTTGAGAACAAGAAAAAATTCGCCAAAGCTTCCTCCACTCCCACCCTATATTTCCTGAATTTCTTCAGTTGGATGCAGGACACAGAATCGGGCTGATTGCAGCCTTGAAATCTTCATAAAACTTTTGCTCAGAAAATATGCCTGCCCTTCTCCTTGCAGCTACAGCCATCTCAAGTCTATTAGTTTTTGGCATCATCAGAATTTTCAGGATGGCATCTGCATATTCCCCCACATCTCAAGCAAGAAATCGAATCTGCTGTCCATTTTCTTGTAAGACAATGTCCATTTTTGGGCCCGCCGAATTATGAGCTGGAAACAAGAGGGGAAAAAGTGCAACATTTAAACACACCAAAGCATGTTTGTATATTTGTTTAAAAGAAGATGTATGCATGTTTGTATATTTGTTTAAAAGAAGATGTATTGGTTAGAAAAAAAATCCATGAGGAAATGCTCACCAATTGGGGTTGCGCCTGCAGCCATGTACTCCACAACACTTATGCCAAAGTGCTCATCTATCATGTAATGGATCCCTGCAATAGCTCCTCTCAAAAGTCTCACCAAGTCCCTAAAAATAGTGAAAGTTCACCAGGCAGAGTAGATGAATGAATTGAAACATTGATTTTGAATCTATTATAAGGAGCCTTAAGTAACACTCAAATATATAGTACCGTATAATGTTGGTTTTTATGGGTGACTGATGAAAATAACTCTTATCAGAGATGGAGAAGATTACCAAAATAAAATAATTTAAGAAAAATGAGTAAGAATCCATAAACATCAAGAAAAGTTGTCAAGAGCATATATATACACAAATTAGATAGAGAGGGAGAAAAAAGTAGAAGACTTATCACAACTCTTTCCGAGAGATTTCACAATTGCTTTTATATGATATGAGAGAAAACCTTCAGAATAAAACTAATAATATAACTTACTAATCTTTATGTAACTCAACCCAACTTACTTAATTCTACTAAACCACCACCTCAGTTCTACATCAATTTTTCTTATCAGAGCATAAACGAGTGGCTACAAATATCTTGGAATTGATTGAGATTCTTCTATGGTGGCATGGCACCTTGAAGTTACTTCACTTGATGCTATTCCAAGTCAAGTTCTTCCACATTCTACATCAAATCTTTTTTGATCGGTAAAGCAGATATAAATATATAAAAGGGGATCAATTTACAGAGACATAAACTAAGAGAAATATGTACACACGACTGATAAACAAGGAAATAAAAGCACATAACAACTAAGCGGCTGCCACTTCAAAACAGGAGGGTATCCCTCACTTCTTGGCCCACCAAACTTGTGGAGCTTCAATCCACAATCGATTGCCACACCCGGGAGAGAATCTGAAGAAGTGAAGAGGAATTGTCAAATACGCGACCATTCCTCTCCTTTCCAACAGCCCACGAAATGGCACTCGACAAAAAGGTCCAGTTAGTTTCCTTGGCACCCACCAAGGTCATCCAGATAAAAAGCTTACAAAGGAGAGAGGGAAGACCCACTCCACACCCATACGAGCCAAAAACCAAGCCCAAAGCCCGAAAACAACCGGACAGTGCAAGAACAAGTGATTCACCGTCTCTTCCGCATGCATTCAGACATAAATAGCATCGGTTGGCTAAGCTCCACCCTCGCCTCTTCAATTGATCCGTAGTAAGAATTTTATTTAGAGCCACGGACCAGATGAAGAAAGATACCTTCGTGGGAACCTAGTTAGCCCATATAGTCTAATGAGAAAATGATCGAGAAGGAGCAGAGTTAAAGGACAGCAAGAATGATCGCACTGAAAATCGACTGTTGTTGCTACGAGACCACACCCTACAATCACTAATCTGAGATATGGGGTAGGAGGAACTCAACCGAGCTAGAAGCCTCTACATATCCTCAACTTCTCAATCATTCAAAGGTCTCCTAAATCTAGGACACCAGACTGTAGCGCTACCCAAGCGCTCAACACACTCAGCAATAGACGCATCTTTGTTGAGAGCCACAAGAAAAATAGACCCGAAATCGTTCTTAAATCTCGACTGACCACTCCAGACATCGTACCAAAACTGGATATCGACCCTATTACCCACCCAACTAGAACCTAATGAAAGGATCAAGAGATGGAGCTACCCCCATAATACCTCTCCAAATGCCAACTCCATGGGGCCCTCTAACTCCCCTAGGCAACTAAGAAGATGCAAGCCCGTATTTAGCCACAATCACTTTCCGCCAAAGGCTCTCCATTTCCTCACCAAACTATCATATCCACTTACCCAACAGAACCCTATTCACCGCACTGAGAGAAGCAAGGTTGAGGCCCCCTGCCGCTAGTAGTTTACAGATTTGATCCCAATCGACTAGATAATATTTTCGCTGATAACCACGCTCGTGCCAAAGGAAATTACGCTGGAGGCGTTCAAGGGTCAGGTAAATGGACTTTGGAATAGTTAAGGTGAAGAGATAATAAGTGGGGAGACTTTGAAGAGTCCTCATTACAAGGGAGCTTCCCACCTTTGGAGAGAAGGAACAACTTCTACCTTGCAACCCGCGCTGAGAATCTATCAATCACCAGGGCCTAGGTAGTTTTTGATTTGAACGGGGCCCCTAGCGGCAGCCCAAGGTAAGAGGATGGAAGGGACCCTTTTTGACACCCTAGACAAGTGGCCAAGAGGTCAAACAAACGAATTTATGATGTATATATTATATATATCAACTGGGTTAGTGAAAAGAGACTATTCAAAAATGGTGTGACAACATCTTGAAGTTCTTGCCCTGGGGTGATTCCGCATCAAGTTATTACATCTGACTTTCCAAAAAGGTTCTGACATGAACTTGGCTTTTAGTACACTCGGTTCACAACCAAAGCAGATTCTACAAAATCTTTGTTCAATGTAATATTTCTTTACTTCTATTTAAGTGTCATTGATTTAGGTCCAATTAATACAAACTCAACAATAGTTATGTAGTGACATCAACAGAGGGATTAATAATATAAATTCCCCGAACTTAAAAAAATATAACTTATTACAAAAATATAACTTATGCATGATAAAAGATCATAATTCAATTTCACTTGTATGGGCCGGAAAATCGACAAGCTTTTTTTTCAAAATATCCATTCATCTCCATAGTCCCTCCTGTTGCTCTCAATATCTAATGCTAGTGGTTTCAACTTTCCACTAAAAGGATGGAACAAAGTTAACCCTGATGATTGTCTACAGGGTTTAGAGCTTTGGGGGTGGAGCAATTATTCGAGAGGAGAAAATTGATAGTTACTAATTCAAATATATGCTTCACCTCCACCAATTTCATTTATTTTCACTTGCATAATTCAATGGTTTAAGCTATGGGCTATGGTTGTTGCTACCAAGTACCAACTCCTCTTTTGGGCTACTTACTCACTCAACTCTACTTTGGCCTACTAATCATATTGCCAGACAGGTAAACTTGCTTTCAAGATCTCCTTTACATTTTCTAGCAATTACTCGGCTAAAATTTTTTTGCAAAAAGGAAATAGTCGAACATGAGAGCATTTTAGGTATTTTTTATTTGAAATTATATGAGTGGGCAATCTACCGTCACTCTATAAGGTAAACTGATATATCGCACATTCACAAAGAAATACACATGCCACTATTTTGTTTAAAGAACAATAACCCAATACAAAAATATTCTTAACTGTTAGTAGTTTTCTTGACAATAACTCAAACTGTCTTCCATTTCATATATAAATATTGAAATGATTTTCATGTTATAACAGCTTATATAAAGAAGTTCTCTTATATATACACACACATTAATTCATTAAATAGAAAGTATCCTAATATATGAAAATAAAAAGTAATGATGTGTCCGCATATCGGGTTTGTGCGTGAGTAGAGTTAAGATGGAACTGAACCCATATTCTAATGGTCATTATACATCTAGACTCAGAGTTACTTTATTTTCAACGGGACCAAAAGGAGATGCAATTATGGTTTGAAAGAGTACCCATATTTGAGGGAATGGTGAAGGGAAGAGGAAAAGATTCCAATTGGTTAGGTGGGACTAGGGAATGATGTGTCCGCATATCGGGTTTGTGCGTAAGTAGAGTTAAGATGGGATTGAACCCACAATCTAATGGACATTGTACATCTAGACTCTAGAGTTACTTTATTTTCAATGGGACCAAAAGGAGCTGCAATTATGGTTTGAAAGAGTACCCATATTCGAAGTAATGGTAGAGGGGAGAGGAAAAGACTCCACATGGTTAGGTGGGACTAGGTGTGCCAACCTAAGGGTGTGGGGTTTGGGGTTATGAAGATTGCAGCATGAACAAGGCATTGTTGGGTAATTGGCGGTCTTTGAGGCACACTGTGGACGAGAATTGTTGGGATTAGATTTGGATTTTAGCAGAAATAGGGATCATAATGATGTCTCCTGCTCAAATAGTGTTGGTGTGTAGAAAGGTTCAAGATTAATTTTCGTAGCAAACCAGATTTGTGGCAGGCAATGGAGATGGAATCTAGTTAGCAATATCTATGAGGAAATGAATGCAGTTATTTGGAGTCCCATTTTCCACAAGAACCAAAGAATTGAGAGGTTGAGAATGCTTATTCCTCATGGACACACTTATCGAGATTAAGAATCATCCAGATAGAAACGATCATGCCTGGAAAGGTAATTCTAAGAAGTTGTGTAGGACTAAGGATTTCTATAAATACATCTCAGATAATGAAGAAGATGAGCTAGTCACTAGTCAGGATCCCTCAATTTCGGAAACCTGGAATGCCCCAATTCTGCATAAGGTGAAAGCTTTCATAGGGACAAAATCCCCACCATGGATCATCTAAGGAAATGGGATATGCTGATCCCAAAATAATGTTGCATGTGTAGAGAAGTGGAGGAGAGAGTAACCCATCTTCTTGTCCACTACCTCGTGAAATGGTCCATTTGGACCTTCTTCTTTTCCCTCTTTGGGATGTCCTTGGCTTCCCTCAAAGAGGCCAGTGAGATGTTGCTTGGTTGGAGTTGGACCAATGGCTCCTTTGGGAGTAGCCAGTAGGAGTAATATCTTCTAGAAGATGCTACCATGGGTGGTCTACTAAGATACAGAGAGAAAGAAAATGACGCAGCAAACTGATAAACCAGCAAGCAAATAGGTCCTGCATCAAAAAACTCAAGACTTTTGAGGATTTTGAGTCTACTTTGAAGTATGCTATCTATTGTGTAGTTCTTAATAGCTGGACGGTGCCTCTTTAGTTCTTGGGCATCAAAAGCTTCGAATCTATGCATAGATGAGGAGTTAGTGTTTCTTACAATTCTTGAGATGCTGTCTCCACATTCCTCTGTCTACTTGTAATTCCCCTCCCTCTTGTAAATAGAATTCTTGTTATTCATAGTAAAGGAAACAAGCAAAATGTTTTAGTGAAAAAATTACTAAATAATTCAAATAATTCTATGTTGCAAAAGGAGGAAAACCTAGTAGATAACAGTGATCTGACCCTTTCCGTAGTCACGGGTTGATTCTTGGAAAAGCTATTGTTAGCAGTTTTGTAGGTATTTGGAAAGAGAGGAATAAAAGGACTTATAAGGATGAAGCAGTAAGTGTTGTAGGCATTTGAATAAAATTAAGGTGATGGCAGCTCATGGGATCTCTACCTCTAAGGACTTCAAGGTGTTGGTCCTGATGATGGTCCACCCTTAGTCATCAAAAATGTGTGAAGAGATTGTAACATCCTAAAGTGAATGAAGTGAAGCTAAATTTCAATGGTCTCTTTGGGGTAGTCCATACCTTCTAGGATTGGTATCTACAATAGTGAGGGACACATTTTTTGTATTCCAGCTCAATCAATGAAGGAGATTCAAACAAAGTATGAAATGCATGTCTTTTTCCTAGACTGAGGATAACAAACGGACTTCTTTGACAAATCTCATGGCAGAAGGATAGTAACAGGTGTTCTAGTCAGAAGAAGGGTATGTGGAAGGTTTTCCATCTTACTAGAGAAATTTGGGACTTGGCATTGATTTTGAATATGAGATGTACCCTAAGTTTTTTCAGAAGCACTTTCTCTTTGTAGTTTTTTATTTCTCCTTTTTAAACTTGGTCTCATGTCACCAATTAAAAAGAAGAAAAGAGAACCAGTTAGAAAATACCCACAATAATTTTCTTAATAAAAGATACAAGGGT
This sequence comes from Tetracentron sinense, assembly GCA_015143295.1. Classification (NCBI taxonomy): domain Eukaryota; kingdom Viridiplantae; phylum Streptophyta; class Magnoliopsida; order Trochodendrales; family Trochodendraceae; genus Tetracentron; species Tetracentron sinense. The sequence goes on from JABCRI010000064.1 coordinate 10,551, forward strand.
TAACAAACCTGAAGTCCGGAAGTATCACAAGGAGGATAAACTCTCTTAGTACGCTCGGGAATTCTCCAAATCTTCTCTATATGAGATTGTGTCCATGAAGATTTGACCATAGCAAGGTGTGTACAAGACCCCACAATCCCGTAAATCCAACTAAAGAATGTGTAATAGATGACTTTACACCGGGATAGCCAAATGTTGCCACAGAAGAAAGGTTTACGCGGTGCCACGACAAAAGAAAACAGAAATATGAAGAAGTGCATGAATTTATCAAAGATGCATACGTCTGCAACGGAAATGACAACAACTGTATGGTGGATGATGTACATAAACACACCAACAGTTTGGTCACCAGTAACAGCACAAAACAACCACAACAGCTTCCATTCCTTTTTTTTTTAATAAATAGCATAGAAAAGAAATGTCATATATTAGTCAAGAATCAAACCTTCGAGAAATCAAGGCATCATTATTATACATTGAACTTCGTTCCCGAACACGAGATATCATGTCTAAGCTGATTGTAGGGTAATGCGTATAGCAAATAACTTTGCACCATAGTTTGAAAACCCGGCGAGTCACCCGAGTAACTCGGCCAAGTTACTTGACTCGATTGAATTTTGAGTCGAGTCGCCTCAAAACTCAAAGGAGACATTATTTGCTGAGTTACTCGAGTGACTCGGTCGAGTCAAGCCGAGTTTTTCGACTCACCGGATTAGTTGAGTCACATAAGAGTATTTTTATCATTTTTTAAAACCTAAACTCGAACGTCGCACTATTTTTGCATCATATGTTTTTGGGTCTACAAAGATAACCTACTATGGGTTATGCTAAACCTAGTTTATAGGGTAGCGGTTGTAAAACCAGCGTACTTTGAGTTTTTTAACCTAGGTTTTTAAAGTTATTACATATATATTCCGAGTTGGACCGAGTCGAATTGTTTTCGAGTTTTCCGAGTTACTCGACCCGGCTAACTTTCGAGTCGAGTCGAGTTTTCGGGTTTTTGAACCATGCTTTGCACCCAAACATCCGGGCAAGTGGATATGTAAAAGCATATCCACTAGTGTCAAAGTAAAATAGAGGGGTAAACTTGGAGAGAGCCTCCCATGAGAGACAAACTGAACCAAAGCTCTGTCCAAACATAGTGAAGCGGGGGTAGGTGCCTTCTTCAATCCACTTCCTTTAGATAGTATTGAATACAATCAGTCAGTCAAAAAACATTGTGTGTTAGTATTGAATGAACAAAATATCCCTACTAACTGTAGTTAAACAAATTTAGATACTTCAAAACATAACATTTTACCACTATACTTCTTTATTATCTTAATACAACTGATATAAGTTATAACTAACTGAGAGAATCATATTTCTGTTTTTCATGAAGATTCCATCAACAATTTGGAGTGAATTTCTACTTCCCAATGTAATCGAAGGACTGAAAAAGAGATATCCCCCAATGTCACTGTTCAATACTGGGTTCTAAGAGTCTACAAAGTTTCTCTGTTGATTATTGTGAGGCTGCTATCTGGTCTTAGGATCAAGGGCGGAGCTAGGAATTTTTCATTGGGGGGCTGAAATACACGTATAAAAAAACTAAAAGATTTTAGGGTATGTAACTTGGGGGTTCGAGGGCATAGCCCCCTAGAAAAAAAATTTGGGGTAATTTTTTTATATTGAGAATTTTTTTCCCGGTAATGTCCTTGAGGTCGCCATGTGTCCCTATTGATAGCCCTTCACTATGGTTAAGATTCACTCACCTATTTTTTTATAAAAAAAATCAATTTTTTTCAAACCCTAGTTAAAATTCACTAATTCCTATGGTTAAAAAAAAATTAAAATGTTTTTCTAACAACTAAAGATAAGCTTGATACACCTTAACTGTGTTAAAATACACCCACCCATCCTTGGTTTGTAAAAATATATATCAATTTTTTTTTCAAACCCTAGTTAAAATTCATTAACTCCTAAGGTTCAAAAAAATTTAATATTTTTTTCTAAAAACCAAGGATAAGTAGGTGAACCCTAAGAGTTGGTGAATTTTAACCATAGTTGAAGGGTGCAATAAGGACATGTGGCGACCTAAAGGGCATAACCGGACTCCATTGGAAGGCCCACTATATATGACAAAAAAAAAATTTGGGGGGGGGGGGCGCAAGTATACTAAAAATATTTTAAAAAATTGAGGGGCCCACATTATCATACCAAAACATATAGGAATTTCAAAAATTTTGGGCGGGGAGTGGCCATGCTTAGGATCAGCTGCCATTTCCTTAGAAGTTAGAAAGCATATAGCTTGAGATCGTCTCTCTATCCAACGTCGCCAAATTGCTTTGCCTTTGACCATTTCTACGGTGCTGTATTTACTTCAATGACCCATCTATATGCAACATAGCCAATCTTGTACTGATTACTACCAATCTGATTTTGGGTTGAGGGGTAATCTGCAAGATTTTTCATCAAGGCCATCATAGTTGGGTCTGTTTTGTATTTCTGATATGAATTACTTGTATTTCTGATATGAATTACGGGAAGGTAGCCAACAAACCAATTTAGCAGAGAATGTTAATAACTTGTATCCTAATTATAAACCTAATAACCAAAATAGAGTTACCTGATCTTATCTTATCTTATTCGATTATAATCAACCAGATTAACAAAAAAGCATCCAAGTAAAAAACCCAAAATGAACATAGATCAAACCAAACACGATAAAGCAGCAGGATTCAGGAATGATATGTTGAATATAGTTAGGCTACCTGAGGTGGTTGAAGGAGCTCGACTCCAAATCTATCGACGGCCCGACCGCTTAAGCTTTCCGGCGAAGCATCGTGATCACCGGCGTAGAAGATGCAGTCGAGATTAGGGTTCTCTTCTTGGATGGCTTTGACAGCGCACCATAGTACCCTCTCTCCACCTCCACCATCGTTCGTGTACGGGTGGAAGAATCCAACGGCTCTTTTTCTGTTCTTCCTCCCTTTGATCACCACCGAAAGAAAGCCAAAAACTAGGGCCCACAATGCAGATTTCAGCACCCAGAACAAAATCTCCGTCGCCATGAACCTGTAATTTCTCCAATATAATTCAAAAGAGAGGGAAAAAAATGATCACTCGCTCAGGCGTCTTTAGGGTTTGTTGAGTCTCCTTTGTCCTTGGATCATAGCTAGGGATTTCTTCGTCCTCCTTTTTGGATCATAATTTAGGGTTGATAGTGTCTTCAATGGATCATTTCAGGGTTTAGTCCTTGAAAATGTCTTCAGTGAGGGAATGCCAAATTCCGGGCATAGTTAGTAATTTGGCAGCAAAAATTTGATGCAGGAATTAGTTGCATAATTTGGAATAGTCATTTAATAATTCCAGGATGTAAAAAATAAATAATTCGAGTATAATTCGGACCACGACTCAAAAAATCGTTGGAAAATTCAACATATAAAAAGAATCTCCTCAACTGCGATTAAAGCAGACATTCATCAATCCATAATTAAGCAATAAACCACTAAAACAGCATATAAGAAATTTTTTTTAAAAAAAACGATTGGCTAATTCTTTCAATCCCTTCATTCCTGCTCGACATTCACATAAAAAAAAGTTTTCAATCCCTAAGGGACGGTAAAGAAAGAACAGAGCCGGGATCAAACAAATTAGGTGGCAGCTTACCCCTACCCATGACTATGCCTTCTTAAACCCATTAAACAATATAGTATAATTGCATCAAAAAAAAAAAATGTAGTACAAGACTCTTTTTTCCTTCATAATGTCTGCAGCACATATGCCCCAACTATGAATCTTTGCTTGAAAAACAGATGTAGCATTCAACAAGAGTGAAACAAAATAGCAATGCCCAAGGTGCGTCGATAGAACAAAATAGAGCGGAGACCAATCAAATGTTTCCAATTACCTGTTGTATGGTGAAATCTTAATTCCACAAAACAAAGGGAAACCCTATAATACATCTCTAACATGTAGTAAAACAAGGGAATCCTCTTTTTTAGGTGAATATTAAACAAGGCTATACATATGGTCAGGGCGTGAGTGAAGGAGAGAATGAGATTAGAGAAGGGCAGAAAAGCCAGAACGCGTCACTTCTCTCCGAGAGGTGTTGAACTGCTGCTTTTCTTTATCTTTTACTTCCGGGTTGCGTCTTTGGGACGACAGACTCCTTCTTTTGAACGGCATACTAATTTGGGTGTACTCTTTAAGTCCTCATCAGTAGGTGGACAAATGAGAAATGGAAAACGGACCCCAGGGTTAGCTTAGAAGCGGACCCCATTGGTCCAAGCCCCTTTTTTACCATCCATCAACTCTGGTTAAGCAATCTAACCATGGTTTTAGAAAAAACAAAAAACAAAAATACTAATTTTAATTTAATCAAGCTTAACTATGGTTAAACAGGGGCTAAAAGGGACACGGGGGCACTTGGGTCGGCTTATAAGCGGACCCCGGACTCAATGACAATTGTTTGAGCCACCGGTAAACTAAATGAGCTTACACTTAAGCTTGTTAAGAACTAAATATTATTGATAGTTTTGTGAAGAATGATCCCGAGGGTATGAACTGGTATTGGTTTAGAGGGTCGTCACCTTGTCGGACTCCTGTTTAAGGGCCAAGTCCGTGGACCGTCTTGTACGTATGTGTCCATTTGGTATATGTTTTTAAACCACTCTTAAAGACTGTATAGTGTTGAAGATAAAAAGAGATTTGAGGTTCAAAGAAACAAGCTAATCTGAATACCTCATATGGGGACTGACCAATGACTTGACACTGGCTTTCTGCATTTCTCTATTCACGTCTAAAAATAGCTACCCAACCTAATTCGCCCAAAAATTAACAGCTAACATACTTTGAATTGGTTTCTTTCATGGAGGAAGACTCGTCTCCATTGCTATTCTCTTATTAGCAATAAGTAGAATTCCTATGGCCTAGTTGTCTTTTTGTGTAGATCTAATAAAATAGTACGGGCAGTTAAAGATTACCAACACTAGCCTACTCTGTTGAGATATTTCCTTCCTTGGAATGGCTCCCTCAGATGTCAACTAATTATGAAGTATTAACTTATCACTTGAGTTCACGGTTAAGTTTAAATTCTTTGAAGGATTCAAACTTATATTTTAAAACAAAAATCTTGGACGATGACTTCACATCAAGGAAAAACTACCTTGACAATCACATAACAAAGATTTCAAATGGCATTTGGAGACTGAAAACAGCTTCAATTAATGCAAAAAAGACATAAGTGATAAAATTCAGACGGATCATCAAGAACATCACTTGCACCATACATTCCCACGACTCAGTTGTCCAAAACCACTCCATCTAGGATTGGTCTCCAGCCTTACACAGTTCTTGTAATAAAAGTTGGAACTTTCCATGGTAGGTAACCAAGATCCGGAAGTCTAGCAAGGGATAATAAAAAAAACAGAACGTTGATCTATTTGAATATTTATATATATATATATATATATATATATATATATATATATATTTCATCCAATTGTGCTTCTTTCTTTATCAGCTATGGGAGTAAAGTAACGTTGATCCTACATTAAATAAAAATAAATTATTTCTGCGATATATAACTCGAGAGGAAACCCTGTCCAGTTTCTTTATTCGCGTCATCTAGGGTTTGATACCTAACCCTATTCAGTTATTTTCTCTAACAATTGGGGTCTGTATGGCTGCAGACATAAATCAGTTTTGCACACTAAACCCAGAATCAATGTGTCATTTCAACTTGGACTATGGAGTGGTTCTCTGAGTTTCTTGAATTTCTTCAGTTGGATGCAGGACACAGAATCGGGCTGATTGCAGCCTTGAAATCTTCATAAAATTTTTGCTCAGAAAATCTGCCTGCCCTTCTCCTTGCAGCTGCAGCCATCTCAAGTCTATCAATTTCTGGCATCATCAGAATTTTCAGGATAGCATCTGCATATTCCTCCACATCTCGAGCAAGAAATCCAGTCTGCTGTCCATTTTCTTGTAAGACAATGTCCATTTTTGGGCCCGCCGAATTATGAGCTGGAAACAGGAGGGGAAAAAGTGCAACATTTAAACACACCAAAGCATTTTGTATATTTGTTTAAAAGAAGATGTATGCATGTTTGTATATTTGTTTAAAAGATGTATTGATTAGAAAAAAAATTCATAAGGAAACGCTCACCAATTGGGATTGCGCCTGCAGCCATGTACTCCACAACACTTATGCCAAAGTGCTCATCTATCATGGAATGGATCCCTGCAATAGCTCCTCCCAAAAGTCTCACCAAGTCCCTAAAAATAGTGAAAGTTCACCAGGCAGAGTAGATGAATGAATTGAAACATTGATTTTGAATCTATTATAAAGAGCCTTAAGTAACACTCAAATATATAGTACCGTATAATGTTGGTTTTTATGGGTGACTGATGAAAATAACTCTTATCAGAGATGGAGATGATTACCAAAATAAAATAATTTAAGAAAAATGAGTAAGAATCCATAAACATCAAGAAAAGTTGTCAAGAGCATATATATACACAAAGTAGATAGAGAGGGAGAAAAAAAGTACAAGACTTATCACAACTCTTTCCAAGAGATTTCACAATTGCTTTTATATGATATGAGAGAAAACCTTCAGAATAAAACTAAGAATATAACTTACTAATCTTAATCTAACTCAACCCAGCTTACTTAATTCTACTAAACCACCACCTCAGTTCTACATCAATTTTTTTTATCAGAGCATAAAGAGTGGCTGCATATATCTTGGAATTGATTGAGATTCTTCTATGGTGGCATGGCACCTTAAAGTTACTTGACCTGATGCTATTCCATGTCAAGTTCTTCCACATTCTACATCAAATTTTTTTTGATCGGTAAAGTAGAGATATATATATAAAAGGGGATCAATTTACAGAGACGTAAACTAAGAGAAATATGTACACACGACTGATAAACAAGGAAATAAAAGCACATAGCAACTACGTGGCTGCCACTTCAAAACAGGAGGGCATCCCTCACTTCTTGGCCCACCAAACTTGTGGAGCTTCAATCCAGAATCGATTGCCACACCCGGGAGCGAATCTTATAGAAGTGAAGAAGAGGAATTGTCAAATACACGACCATGCCTCTCCTTTCCAACAGCCCACGAAATCGCACCCGACAAAAAGGTCCAAATAGTTTCCTTGGCACCCACCAAGGTCATCAAATATCATCCAGATAAGAAGCTTACAAAGGAGAGAGGAAAGACCCACTCCACACCCATACAAGCCAAAAACCAAGCCCAAAGCCCGAAAACAACCGGACAGTGCAAGAACAAGTGATTCACCGTCTCTTCCGCATGCATTCAGACATAAATAGCATCGGTTGGCTAAGCTCCACCCTCGCCTCTTCAATTGATCCGTAGTAAGAATTTTATTTAGAGCCACGAACCAGATGAAGAAAGATACCTTCGTGGGAACCTAGTTAGCCCACATAGTCTAATGAGAAAATGATCAAGAAGGAGCAGGGTCAAAGGACTGCAAGAATGATCGCACTGAAAATCGACTGTTGTTGCTACGGGACCACACCCTACATTCACTAATCTGAGATATGGGGTACGAGGAACTCAACCAAGCCAAAAGCCTCTGCATATCCTCAACTTCTCAATCATTCAAAGGTCTCCTAAATCTAGGAAACCAGACTGTAGCACTACCCAAGCGCTCGACACACTCAACAATAGACGCCTCTTTGTTGAGAGCCACAAGAAAAATAGACCCGAAATCGTCCTTAAGTCTCGACTGACCACTCCAGACATCGTACCAAAACTGGATATCGACCCCATTACCCACCCAACTAGAACCGAATGAAAGGATCAAGAGACGAAGCTACCCCCATAATACCTTTCCAAATGCTAACTCCATGGGGCCCTCTAACTCTCCAAGGCAACCAAGAAGATGCAAGCCCGTATATAGCCACAATCACTTTCCGCCAAAGGCTCACCCTTTCCTCGCCAAACCATCATATCTACTTACCCACCAGAACCCTATTCACCGCACTGAGAGAAGCAAGGTTGAGGCCCCCTGCTGCTAGCGGTTTACAGATTTGATCCCCATCGACTAGGTGATATTTTCGCTTATAACCACGCTTGTGCCAAAGACGTTCATGGGTCAGGTCAATGGACTTTGGAATAGTTAAGGTGAAGAGATAATAAGTGGGGAGACTTTGAAGAGTCCTCTTTGCGAGGGAGCTTCCCACCTTTGGAGAGAAGGAAAAACTTCTACCTTGCAAGCCGCGCTAAGAATCTATCAATCACAGGGGCCCAGGCAGTTTTGGATTTTAACGGGGTCCCTAGCGGCAACCCAAGGTAAGAGGATGGAAGAGACCTTTTCTGACACCCTACACAAGTGGCCAAGAGGTCAAACAAACGAATTTATGATGTATATATTATATATATCAACTGGCTTATTGAAAAGAGACTATTCGAAAATGGTGTGACAACATCTTGAAGTTCTTGCCCTGGGGTGATTCCACGTCAAGTTATTACATCTGACTTTCCAAAAAGGTTCTGACATGAACTTGGCTTTTAGTACACTCGGCTCACAACTTTTCCAACTACAATTTAATATACAAGGACGAGTAGGAACCACTTACCCTCTTGTCGTAACTTTGACTCAAGTTGATTTTTGACCTGGGACTTTTGTAGGTTTGGATCTACCAATAATTGGTCATACATCTGAGATCTCCAACATCTAATAATATACAATCAAGTGATCGCAACATCCAATCTATTGAGTTATTCTAGATCATTAACCTTCTTTGAAGAATAACGAGAATTGAATTTGGGAAAAGAATTTACAAATACCGATTTTGAGGGAACAAGACTATGCCCCTTAACAAAAACCAGAATTACAAAAAGCAAGCTCCAGGGACAGATTTAGGAGTCGCACAAAATAACTTGACTCCAATTGTGAAGAAATTCTGAATTATGTCTGCCCCGAAAACTTTTCAAAGGGGGCAACCATTTCCTCGTCCTAAAGAAGAGCAAAGCTTTAGGCAGAGAAGATTCTGAACCTTCAAAGAAAAGCAGATCTTATTCTGGATTATTCACCTTCTCTTTTAACCTGTCCATAACATTTTGATAGGTATCATCTGATTGGATTGATATTCTTAACCTAGAATTGATAGGTGGGATTCATTGTTCGGACCGGTGCCCTCTGCATGTGTACAAGGTATCCTTCAATAAATGATTCTGACCATCAATGAAGGATTCATACTTTTATGAACCAATGATCACATTTTTGCTGTGCAAATAAAATCTCTTGATCAGACAATTTAGATCCATCCAGTTGTGAATTTGACCTATACCTCATCCAAGATGGGGTCAGCTGATTGAATGCTCGAAGACGCATAGTTGATGTGGAGCACAACTTCATGGAAATTTTCTTATAATCAATCATAGTGTTGAGCTATGAACATACATAAACACACCTCCGCAAAATAACCTTAAATTGCTAGAAAAAAGAAAACAGGAGACATGGTTATAGGGAACAAACCTGTACACTAAATTCTCATAGAATTCCACATCCTTATCGATCTTCAATTCAATAGCTTTGTCTTTCAGATTTTGCAATCTTTCCTCATCCGCCGTATTCCGGCAACTACCTACAAATTGGAGCTTTGGTCTTGATGACTCTGCATCCAGTTTCCTGATGGCAACCGAGAATGCCTCAAGTTGAAGAGTGTGGGCCTGAAATTCAAGAACCAAGTTTAACGGGACTAACTATGGTTATAAAAAGCTCCAAAAAAAGCCACAATACCTCGTGCTTATCATGGCTTATGTAAAAAAGCCCACCTTCTCTGGACGAAATTGAGCAACAGAAATAATTGTTGGGGTTTTCACTGGTCTTTCCAATGAAAGCACCTGTTTTGACTACAGCTTGTAAGAAACCAATAGAGTTTCCACCAACAAATTGGAAAAGAAAAAAGGAAGAATAAAAAATATAAATAAACTAAAAGATAGAATCTATGAAATAGAAAGATATAAATGGGCCACTAAGACTGGAGGCAGGCCTGGTGATGACACCCAAGCGCACAAAAGAAGGGAACAAAGAGATCCAACAGCAACAATAAAACCGTTTAGTCATACTCTCAAGGACTTTTATTGTTGATAGATTAGAGTCCTTTTGTCCTTATTGGATTCCCCGCATTGTGAAACCCAATTAGAGCTGTATAGTCCTCTTCTTCATATTTTCTTTTCATTTTTGTGTCGGTGTGATTCTGTAATTTGGCTTGTGTCTTTTTAAATTGTATAATCTCATTATTACCTATGAAAAAAATACAACCAAAGCAGATTCGACAAAATCTTTGTTCAATTTAATATTTCTTTACTTGGTCTCATGTCGCCAATTAAAAAGAAGAAAAGAGAACCAGTTAGAAAATACCCACAATAATTTTCTTAATAAAAGATACAAGGGTTAACAAACCTGAAGTCCTGAAGTATCACAAGGAGGATAAACTCTCTTAGTACGCTCGGGAATTCTCCAAATCTTCTCTATATGAGATTGTGTCCATGAAGAGTTGACCATAGCAAGGTGTGTACAAGACCCCACAATCCCGTAAATCCAACTAAAGAATGTGTAATAGATGACTTTGCACCGGGATAGCCAAATGCTGCCACAGAAGAAAGGTTTATGCGGTGCCACGTCAGAAGAAAACAGAAATATGAAGAAGTGCATGAATTTATCAAAGATGCATACGTCTACAACGTAAATGACAACTGTATGGTGGATGATGTACATAAACACACCAACAGTTTGGTCACTAGTAACAGCACAAAACAACCACAACAATGATATTGATAAGCAGTCACCTGAGTTCTTAAAGAATTAGCTTCTTAGTCATGGCCAATGTTTTAAAACGCTAAGGAGTGAGGCGTGTCGTGACCTCAAGATGCGTGAGGCATAAACCTCAAGGTGTGAGGCTTAAGCCTCACAAGTCACACGAAAGCCTTACGCTACCACATTTTGATAGATAGATACATAATAAATAAGAATAGTGTAACAAAAAAAGTGGTTAAGGTAATGCATATGTATATATACACATATGTTTGTGTACTGACAAGCATAAGTAATAAATTATTCAGGCATTTTTTTTAAAAAAAAGACATAAAAAGCTTAAATTTAAATTAATTTTTTGTTCATATACATATTAAAAGACGGATTTTGTTCAATCATGTGTTTATTTTGGATTCCAACAAATAATTACAAAGTAGTCACCAACTACATATGTTAGACAATGCCACCAAATCTTTGCAATGTCTACTATGAAAATTAGAGTGAAATATACTCAATGAGGTTTTAAAAAGCCTAAATATGTTAGACATAATAAATGAAGTGTTAATTTAGAACAATACCAAAATAAATAAATAAAAATTTTATCGATAAAAGAAATTATGACGCGCACACCTTAGAATTTAATATTCAACATGTTATACAATCAAAATTAAACCCAACATTGAGTTATTGACCAATAAAATATCCTTGCTCATGGGTGAATCGTGCACGTCAACGGCAAGGAGAACAACTTCCACTCCCCCACCATGACTTAAGCATAGCACAGCTTCCATTCCTTTTCTTTTTAATAAATAGCATAGAAAATAAATGTCATATATTAGTCAAGAATCAAACCTTCGAGAAATCAAGGCATCATTATTATACATTGAACTCCGTTCCTGAACACGAGATATCATGTCTAAGCTGATTGTAGGGTAATGCGTATAGCAAATAACTTTGCACCCAAACATCCGGGCAAGTGGATATGTAAAAGCATATCCACTAGTGTCAAAGTAAAATAAAGGGGTAAACTTGGAGAGAGCCTCCCATGAGAGACAAACTGAACCAAAGCTCTGTCCAAACATAGTGAAGCGGGGGTAGGTGCCTTCTTCAATCCACTTCCTTTTATACAAATGCACCACCTGACCATCAGATATAACAGATGTAACAAGAAGAAAAAAATTAAGAAACTAAAATCATATTTTGAATACAATCAGTCACTCAAAAAACATTGTGTGCTAGTATTGAATGAACAAAATATCCCTACTAACAGTAGTCAAACAAATTTAGATACTTCAAAACAGAACATTTTTCCACTATACTTCTTTATTATCTTAATAAAACCGATATAAGTATATAACTAACAGAGAGAATCATATTTCTGTTTTTCAAGAAGATTCCATCAACAATTAGGAGTGAATTTCTACTTCCCAATGTAATCGAAGGACTGAAAAAGAGATATCCCCACCGTTACTGTTCAATACTGGGTTCTAAAAGTCTACAAAGTTTCTCTGCTGATTATTGTCAGGCTGCTATCTGGTCTTTGGATCAATGTTAAAGCTAGGAATTTTTCATTGGGGAGGCTGAAATACACGTATAAAAAAACTAAAAGATTTTAGGGTATGTAACTTGGGGGTTCAGGGGCGTAGCCCCCTAGAAAAAAATTTTGGGGTAATTTTTTTATATTGAGAATTTTTTTTTCAGGTAATGTCCTTGAGGTTGCCACGTGTCCCTATTGATAGCCCTTAACTATGGTTAAGATTCACCCACCTATCCTTGGTTTTTTTTAAAAAAATATCAATTTTTTTCAAACCCTAGTTAAAATTCACTAATTCCTAAGGTTTAAAAAAAATTAAAATGTTTTTCTAACAACCAAAGATAAGCTTGATACAGCTTAACTGTGTTAAAATACACCCACCTATCCTTGGTTTTTAAAAATATTTATCAATTTTTTTTTCAAACCTAGTTAAAATTCATTAACTCCTCAGGTTAAAAAAAATTTAATATTTTTTTTCTAAAAACCAAGGATAAGTAGGTGAACCCTAAGAGTAGGTGAATTTTAACCATAGTTAAAGGGTGTCAATAAGGACATGTGGTGGCCCAAAGGGCATAACCGGACTCCATTGGAAGGCCCACTAAATATGACAAAAAATTTGGGGGGGGGCACTATATATATAAGACAAAAAAATTTGGGGGGGCCAAGGATACTAAAAATATTTTTAAAAATTGAGGGGCCCACTATATCATACCAAAACATATAGGAATTAGTAAAATTTAAGGGGGGGGGGGGGGAGGGCACCCCGGCTATGCCCCTGCTTAGCATCACCTGCCATTTCCTTAGAAGTTAGAAAGCTTATAGCTTGAGATCGTCTCTCTGTCCAACGTCATCAAAATGCTTTCCCTTTTACCATTTCTACGGTGCTGTATTTACTTCAATGACCCATCTATATGCAACATAGCCAATCTTGTACTGATTACTACCAATCTGATTATGGGTTGAGGGGTAATCTGCAAGATTTTTCATCAAGGCCATCATAGTTGGGTCTGTTTTGTATTTCTGATATGAATTACGGGGAAGGTAGTCAACAAACCAATTTAGCAGAGAATGTTAATAACTTGTATCCTAATCATAAACCTAATAACCAAAATAGAGTTACCTGATCTGATCTTATCTTATTCAATTATAATCAACCAGATTAACAAAAAAGCATCTGAGTAAAAAACCCAAAATGAACATAGATCAAACCAAACACGATAGAGCAGCAGGAATGATATGTTGAATATAGTTAGGCTACCTGAGGTGGATAAAGGAGCTCGACTCCAAATCTATCGACGGCTCGACCGCTTAAGCTTTCTGGCGAAGCATCGTGATCACCGGTGTAGATGATGCAGTCGAGATTAGGGTTCTCTTCTTGGATGGCTTTGACAGCGCACCATAGTACCCTCTCTCCACCTCCACCATCGTTCGTGTACGGGTGGAAGAATCCAACGGCTCTTTTTCTGTTCTTCCTCCCTTTGATCACCACCGAAAGAAAGCCAAAAACTAGGGCCCACAATGCAGATTTCAGCACCCAGAACAAAATCTCCGTCACCATGAACCTGTAATTTCTCCAATATAATTCAAAAGAGAGGGAAAAAAATGATCACTCGCTCAGGCGTCTTTAGGGTTTGTTGAGTCTGCTTTGTCCTTGGATCATAGCTAGGGATTTCTTCGTCCTCCTTTTTGGATCATAATTTAGGGCTAATAGTGTCTTCAATGGATCATTTCAGGGTTTAGTCTTGAAAATGTCTGCAGTTAGGGAATGCCAAATTCCGGGTATAGTTAGTAATTTGGCAGCAAAAATTTGATACAGGAATTAGTTGCATAATTCGAAATAGTCATTTAATAATTCCAGGATACAAAAAATAAATAATTCGAGTATAATTCGGACCAAGACTCAAAAAATCGTTGGAAAATTCAGCATATAAAAAGAATCTCCTCAACTGCGATTAAAGCAGACATTCATCAATCCATAATTAAGCAATAAACCACTAAAACAGCATATAAGAAATTTAAAAAAAAACGATTGGCAAATTCTTTCAATCTCTTCATTCCTACTCGACATTCACATAAAAAAAGTTTTCAATCCCTAAGGGACGGTAAAGAAAGAACAGAGCCGGGATCAAACAAATTAGGTGGCAGCTAACCCCTTCCCATGACTATGCCTTCTTAAACCCATTAAACAATATTGTATAATTGCATCAAAAAAAAAAAAAACAAGGTAGTAAAGACTCTTTTTTCCTTCATAATGTCCGCAACACATATGCCCCAACTATGAATCTTTGCCTAAAAACAGATGTTGCATTCAACAGGAGTGAAACAAAATAGCAATGCCAAGGGTGCGTCGATAGAACAAAATAGAGCGGATGAAAAAAGAACAAGACCAATCAAATGTTTCCAATTACCTGTTGTATGGTGAAATCTTAATTCCACAAAACAAAGGGAACCCCTATAATACATCTCTAATATATAGTGAAACAAGGGAATCCTCTTTTTTAGGTAAATATTAAACAAGGAAATCTAATCAACAAAGTAGATTAACCTATACATATGGTCAGGGCGTGAGTGAAGGAGAGAATGAGATCAGAGAGGAAGAGAAGGGCAGAAAAGCCAGAACGAGTCACTTCTCTCCGGGAGGTGTTGAACTGCAGCTTTTATTTATGTTTTACTTCCGGGTTGCGTCTTTGGGACGATAAACTCCTTTTGAACGGCATACTAATTTGGGTGTACTCTTTAAGTGCTCATCAGTAGGTGGGCTTTGGGTCATTAATGACAAATGAGAAATGGAAAACGGACCCCAGGGTTAGCTTAGAAGCGGACCCCATTGGTCCAAGCCCCTTTTTTACCATTCATCAATTGTAGTTAACCCCCTAAGGTTAAGCAATCTAACCATGGTTTTAGAAAAAACAAAAAACAAAAATAATAATTTTAATTTAATCAAGCTTAACTATGGTTAAACAGGGGCTAAAAGGGACACGGGGGCACTTGGTCGGCTTAAAAGCGGACCCCGGACTCAATGACAATTGTTTGAGCCACCGGTAAACTAAATGAGCTTACACTTAAGCTTGTTAAGAACTAAATATTATTGATAGTTTTGTTAAGAATGATTCCGCGGGTGGTATGAAATGATATTGGTTTAGAGGGTCGACGCCTTGTCAGACTCCTGTTTAAGGGCCAAGTCCATGGACCGTCTTGTACGTATGTGTCCATTTGGTATATGGTTTTAAACCACTCTTAAAGACTGTTCAGTGTTGAAGATAAAAAGAGATTTGAGGTTCAAAGAAACAAGCTAATCTGAATACATCATATGGGGACTGACCAATGACTTGGCACTGGCTTTCTGCATTTCTCTATTCACGTCTAAAAATAGCTACCCAACCTAATTCACCCAAAAATCAACAGCTAACATACTTTGAATTGGTTTCTTTCATGGAGGAAGACTCGTCTCCATTGCTATTCTCGTATTAGCAATAAGTAGAATTCCTATGGCCTAGTTGTCTTTTTGTGTAGATCTAATAAAATAGTACAGGCAGTTAAAGATTACCAACACTAGCCTACTCTGTTGAGATATTTCCTTCCTAGCAATGGCTCCCTCAGATGTCAACTAATTATGAAGTATTAACTTATCACTTGAATTCACGGTTAAGTTTAAATTCTTTGGAGGATTTAGCAAGGTCTAGAACAACTTAACCAATTTGACTAGGTTTCTGTGAAAAATTGACCAATTAATCGCATATGAATGTCAGCTACTAGGACAAAGCGTTCCAAATTGTATCAGCTTTTGTGTAGGCCAAATTGCATCAGGGATTAAATCATTAACAAGACATTGATTTATAATCAGAAAATACAAAGACATAAGAGAAATGCTCACAGCTGAGGAAAAACTACCTTGACAATCACATAACAAAGATTTCAAATGGCATTTGGAGACTCAAAACAGCTTTGATTAATGCGAAAAAGACATAAGTGATAAAATTCAGACGGATCATCAAGAACATCACTTGCACCATACATTCCCACAACTCAGTTGTCCAAAACCGCTCCATCTGGGATTGGTCTCCAGCCTTACACAGTTCTTGTCATAAAAGATGGAACTTTCCATGGTAGGTAACCTAGATCTGGAAGTCTAGCAAGGGATAGTAAAAAAAACAGAAAGTTGATCTATTTGAATATATATATATATATATATATTTCATGCAATTGTGCTTCTTTCTTTATCAGCTATGGGAGTAAAGGAGCGTTGATCCTTCATTAAATAAAAATAAATTATTTCTGCAATATATAACTCAAGAGGAAACCCTGTCCAGTTTCTTTATTCACATCATCTAGGGTTTGATACCTAACCCTATTCAGTTATTTTCTCTAACAATTGGGGTCTGTATGGCTGCAGACATAAATCAGTTCTGGACAGTAAACCCAGGATCAATATGTGTCATTTCTCCTTGGACTATGGAGTGGTTATCTCATTCACCCTAAAAAAGGCATAGATCTTTCTTTTAGACGCTTACTTCCCACCTTTAGAGTGGAGACCCACATTCTTTTAAGAACACATTGGTCACCTATTTCCCATAAAATTTTATCCGCCGCATAGAAACCCCCGCCAACAACAACACCCTACTGTTTAGAGTTAAACCTCATGGAACATCTAGATGGGTCAGAAACAGGCAGTCTAATTTGGAAATTCCCCCCCCCCCCCCAATGTGTGTAAATCTATAGATTAGGGTTCTATTGATCTCCTTTGAATGTGATCGTCCATCCATCTTCTCTATTTATTTTTTTTATGTTCTGCATTTTATAGATCTCCCTACAGAGGTTTAGATCTCTAGATTTCCTTTGATTTTTTTAATTGTCTTGTGTTGATTGATTTTTTCAAATCATGGTATTTTTTTTTTTTAGATGCCAATGGGTTAATCCTTTGAATGTGAATGTCCAACACCCCTCCATTTGTTTTTCATTTTTTGATGTGTTTATAGATTTATTGAGGTTTTGTCCAACACCCCTCCAGGTTCATCTTCACAAGAAATAATAATAAGAAATCTCGACAAAACCTCATTGTTCGGTTGAAATCGAAATTAGGGCATAGAAATAATAATAAAGGGATCGAAATCGAAATCAAAATTAGGGCAAACACAGACGCATCAAACAGTGAAGAACATTAAAGGGGCGATGAAAGATCTTACCTTGTACGGATCGAGGGTTTTGGCTTCTTGGGTGAGCAAGAGGATCGAAATGAGAAGGAAGAAGGGCAGCAGAAAACGGAGATTTCTTTAGATGTATGGCTTCTTCGGTTGTCTGTAACAGTAACTCCATTCCTTATGTCTTGCTTTAAACGGGCAACTAATACAATAAAATAAATTATAACTAGCAAGCACCCCGTGCTATGCACGGGAGATGAACTAAATAAATGAGATGATAGAAGATTAAAATTTAAAAGGGGAGGAGGGGGTGGCTGGACCAATGAGGTCCAGCCTTAGGTTTCAAAATAGAATCCATGGGTATGCCTATCACTGCTCACTTTAAAATAATACATTAGAAATTGACCTGCCCATCTAATAAGAAGGACGATGAGATTTCTAAAGGCCATCCAATTCACTAAATTTCAGTTTCAATTATTTCAGAAAATTTACAGTTAAAAACCAAATTTAAGTTCCAACAAACGTATGCATAGTAACATAATTCAATTCACAGAGAAACATATATCAAAACATGAAAATAGAAGAGCTACTTTGCAACAGGATTTACAATGGCCAAATCGAAAACATGGGTATAGGAGAATTCCTATTATAGTTAATAATGTATAGTTTGAACAATAAACATGAAAATCATATGTTCTCTTAACATTAGGAGTACATCAGCATCAATAGCAGAAACACAGAAACACAAGAAAAGAATTACTTTGCAAAGTTCTCTTCAATAACTTGAAAGGTACATGAGACCTGTTAGAGTTTGTAATTCTAACGGTGCTTCTGAATTGTTTACCAGGTTCATCTTCACAAGAAATAATAATAAGAAAATTAAAAATCAGGAAGGGAAAAAGAAATCCAGCACCAAAAATAAATCTAAATTTATACCAATATGAACATCAATATTCCTGAAGAAGAGGAAAGGAAAAATTAAACAATTTCTTAATTAACACTAAATCTAGTAAGAACTTAAACAAAAACTCAGACAAAGAAAATCCAAACACCAGAATATCTAGGAAGGCTCAAAAGGTCATTTCAAATAATAATCAATGAAGATTTGAAAGGTATATAGAAAAAACTGAAGATGGAGAGATGCCAAGATAGGGGAAGAGAAGAGAGGTAGACGAAGGAAGGATGTTGCCCTACAAAACACCCAAACATGTAAAGATTTACCAAATTAAATCAGGAAAAAATCTGGATTGTAAATTTCAGCAAAAATAAAATTGCACAAACATTTTAGTAGTAAGGAATCTGGGCGAATCTCACCCATTGAGTTCTAATCAAAATGAAGAATAAACATAAAAACTTGGCGAGTACTGGGATTTCATAAATATCATCAAAGCATTTTTCTAGATAACCATAAGGTCGGGTGGATTCATCCAAGCTCTTCACCTCAAACCTATCTTATATTCACATTCTATTGGATCTGAAAACTTTAGCTGTACAGTGACAATAATGTAAAATAAACTAAGAATAATGAGATACTTCTTCATGA
The DNA here is from genome assembly GCA_015143295.1 of Tetracentron sinense. Classification (NCBI taxonomy): domain Eukaryota; kingdom Viridiplantae; phylum Streptophyta; class Magnoliopsida; order Trochodendrales; family Trochodendraceae; genus Tetracentron; species Tetracentron sinense. The sequence continues at coordinate 29,548 of JABCRI010000064.1, forward strand.
TAAAAAAGAAAGTATTCTCTACTGTCAAGTTAAGTTGAACAATAACCACGAGGGGCGGCTCAGTGGTCTCTGGGCGAGCCGTAAACCTGGACATCCTGGGATCGACTTCCCATGCCCTCTCATGGCCAGCCATCAGGTCGGGTTTATCCTGGCCGTTAACTTGCATGCGGTGGGCGGTGGCCCTACCACATGCGGAGGGGATTAGTTGGCCAAAGGCTTCACACCCCTGACCAAAAAAAAAAGTTAAGTTGAACAGCAATTGAGGAGAATGTCCAGACTATAGTGATGATAAATTGAATAGATTGTAAGCTCTAAAACCTGAATTTTATGAACACTAAATGGCTATCAGAATATGAATATGATCAGATGAACAAATTTTAAAAATCCTAATATAAGATTTGTATTTTAATTAAGTTTAATCCACTATTTACATGTGTAGTTTGACACCCTTACCAAGCAAAGTATTAGCTAAATCATGACTTTTAATTAATCCCTGATTTTGAGAATACCTAAAAGAAAGAATGCCATAAATCAAAGGAGATCTACACTTGCAGGACATATGTCGTTGTTCGTCGCCGGAGAGCCGATGAAACGCAGATCTGAAGACCAGCGAGGGGAATGAGAAGAGAGATAAGGTGGAGATATGAGGAGGAGAGAAGAGGAGGAAAATGGTTCAAGAGAGAAGATGAAGAATCTGGGATCGATTTTACCTGTTGCCGGCGAGATCCCCGTGATATAGCGCTGTTCGGAACGAAGGAGATGGAACTAAGGAACATGAAAGATCGCGCACCCCCCTTTTTTGACTCGAGCTCAAACACCCCTCTTAATTGGGGAGCGGAATCGATTTTCTTTGGGAAGATGAAAAGAGAGTTGCTATGTTTAGTTGCCGGAGGAAATAGGTGAAAATATAGAAAAGAAAAGAAAATGTTAGAATTCTGATACAAATTTTATTTGTGTTTTGTCTAATTTTCTTTTCTTTTTCATATTTTTACTTATTTTCTCGACAACCAAACATCGGGTAAAGGAGAATTAAGTTATTGAGGTTAGTGGGACCCCCAGTTCAACAATTTATGAGGGAGAGAATAGGTGCCACGTGGCAATAATTTGAAGCTCAAATGGAATGGTGTGAGGGGTGCCACGTGGAGACCTGAATGGCTGAGATCATCCAATAATATTGGTGGTCATGTAGATCTCCTAGGTGGGGCGCATTCAATGTTGGATCCGAACCTTCACATGCTAGCCACGTGTCCACATATTGTGCTTTAGGACTGTCTGTATTCAGACTTCAAATCCCCTTTCTGATTTATAAAGCCTTGGTATTTACTAAGATTCATTTAAATGTTCTTGGAGAGCTAATGAATATCCTAAGTTAGTAGCCTGTTATAGGATTGGCACAATTGAGATGTTGATCAGTTCAATGTCCAATCCTAATAAAGGGATTTGGATATTTCGAGTGCATTTGCTCATTTAATGGTATCATCCCAATGCATGGACAGTCTCTCTTCCAATATCGGGGTTGAGAATTTCCATGCCACCTAATGAAATGTACATGTGTCTTATGCTTACATAATTATTGTTCTCAATCATGGATAGTAACATCTTAACTAATATATTGTTATTGAATTTGAGTACATATATATTCTCGTCATCATCTGAGAGAGTGTCACGTCACTAAAACAATGTCTTTCTTATTGTAGAAGACAATAGATAAATTCATTTAATTTTTCTTTCAAAATTCTCTTCTAAAAAAAATTGGAGAAGGAGTTGGACTCTTTGTATTCTTAGTTAATGATAAGATACACATTTATTCATTCTCCATTTAATTTCTTTCTCTCAAATTTATGTCATTAAAAAAAAATTGCCTAAGGAGTTTTTTTTGGCGAAGGAGTTGGACTCTTGGTATTCTTAGTCAAAAAAATAATATATAGTAAGGAACATGAATTTTTTTTAGCAATAGTATTTATTACTAATTATGTGAGGTGCTTAACCCCTTCTCATAATAAGGGTATTTATTAATTAAGTATGATTTTAAAAGAAAAAGTAATTAAATGAGAGTTGACATGTGGCAACAACATGAAGCAAGAATGGAGGCTTTTGAGACATGCCACGTGGAACCAACCAGTATATAGTATTAGTATAGATATATATTTTTTTCTAAAACCCAATATTAGATAGATGAACTCAAGGATGAGTGAATCTTAACCATAGTTAATGGTATTAAATGGGACATGTGCGATGCACGTGAGAGTGAGGGGAAGGAGTTAACCACGGTTAATAGGAGTTAAAAGGGACACGTGTTAAACCCGCAGGTGCGATTGAACTCTCCACGAGTTCAATCGCGATTGGCTCTGATTCTTTTCTTTAAATAGATAGATGAGCATGGGGTAGTTTGGGAATTAAAGTAAAATATTAAATCAAAGTTTTGTTTTATATAAAGGTAGTTTGGGAATTTCAGAAAAATCAGTCTACGCCTGCCTCTCGCATTATAATAGTAAAGATACAATATTATACAAGAGCACAATTCACAATATTATTTACCTAAGTTTTTTTCCCATACTACTATTTTCTATCATCATAATATCTTGTTAGTATTTTTACACAACACCCTTTTTCCATACTCATAATATTATGTGAAAATTGTTTCCTATAATACCTTTAGTTACAAGTTTCTATTTTCCAAAATACCCCTATTATTATTATTAATATTTAAAAATTTATTTTCCTTGTTATCCCTTTTTTTTATCAAAATTTATTTTTCGTAGTACCCTTTTAAGAAAGTATGATGAGGTACACACTTTGAGGTACACACTTCTCAACTGAATTCAATGTTTTATGGACAATCGGCCGATTGAGACTAAGAGTAGGAAAGGCTAAGAGTAGAGCTAGCACTCACCTATAATTAATTAATAAACGCTTTTATTAAAATCATGTAAAATTAAACAAAATAATTCTATGAATCAAGCTTGAGCTGACTCAAGCTCGGTTTGACTTAAATGAAGTCCGAATTCAAATGAAGGTCGGTTTGACTTAAATGAAGTTTGAGTTCAAATAGAGCTCGAGATCGATAAGCTTATTCAAACTCAAATCAAACTCAAACCGAGCTCGAGCATGTTTAAACCCAGCTCAAACCTTTTGAACCGGTTGAGATGACAATTCCAGTCTTTCAAAAAAATTATTTCTTAACCTGTGAAGGAATAGCAAGGAGTTACTTTATAATAACCCTAAATTAGTTAAGCTTGCTTCTCAGACAATCCTGTGTTAAGTTAAAGATAATATATATATTTTTTAAATCGTAAATGGTTAAGCATTAACCTCACTACCGGTTAATAATCTTAATTAGAAAAAAAATAATTAATCCAGAAAAGAACTCACTTTACACCATTTCCTCGTTGGGCGAGTGTTCCCCTTTGCATAAATAGGATTTCCCCTTTAATTTTAAGGGTATGCTTCTCTACGCTTATTTGCATCTGTAAATAAATAATTTTAAAAATCCTAATTGAATAAGCATTCTAGAATTAATATTGACTAACTAGGGCTAATAATCTTAAATAGGATTAAATTAATTAACCAATGGAACATCTCACTTTAAGAATGACATCCCCTCTTTGGATGAACAATTCCCCAATTAAAAATTACGGTAGGGGTGTGAATAATCTTAACAAGTGTTATGAAAATCTGTCTCTCTCAAGTTAGGATCGAACATAATCTGGGGAATCTGCAACAGTATAATTGCAAGTATCTTCCGTACAGTAATATCACCTACTTCCATATTGTATCGAACTTACATCAGACAGATCAGAACAGAATTCCCAGTTGTTAAGGCATATATTCAATCTGAACCCTAGGCCATAACCCACATGGCCTCACCAATATCATCAACCAGTAAGGGTCATGAATGCCCCGCCCCACCCGCATTGTTCTCTAATAAGAGACCAAAACACATACCAGTATTGTATCAGATGCTTCAGTATCATAACTCTCCCTTCTATAGTTTGTTGCTTTCAACTCAACACATGTATTCACTCAGTCTCACACTCCATCATGCACATATGTTTCTTGAAGCTTTCTAGTGGGGCGAATTATTAAAATTAAAGATGCATTTCTTTGTTTTCCAATTGTCAAAGATGAAAACATATAAATCAGTTAAAAGAACGGGAAACGGACGAATGTGCATCAAATTGATCACCGCATGCATACACCGGAAAACCCAAGTCAGCTCAGTATCAGAGAGGTCTCTCCTAACCAACTAATATGCAAGTGGATACATTAATTTCCAGTACCAAAATTGGAAAGATTCTCATTCTTGAGAAAAATTGGCCCTACAGGATTATGATTCTGAAAGTAAAATATGCAGCAAACTATGGAGAAATAATTAAGATCCACATGGAGTGGTACTAATCTCCATAGACCATCTAGTGTCCACCTTCAACCAGATTCTTTTCCTCCAATTTTGGTAGATAGCCAAAATGGCGACTTAAGGAGGACTAATTTTGGATCAAAGGAGTTCAGTCCATCACCAGTGGATCTTAGATTTTCCTTTTTCTTTGAAGAGTTTCTGTTACAACCCACCTTTCTTCTTCTTCCCGCCACCTTTCTTCTCAGTCTTAGTTCCGAGAGCTAACCAGACCTTGATTTCAGGGTCATCATTTATTGTCTTTGTGGGCTGGAGCTCCTGCAGAGAATGGGATGTGATCCTGTCTGACCCATTTGACATTAACAGAACTGCGAATTCGATATGGGCAACAAAATCACCTGCACAACCACCAACCCAAATATCATTAGTAGAGCGTACCCTCAAGATAACAGATAAAGCTGACGACACCAAAATCATGTGTATGCATTGGCAATGTTTATGGCTTTCATTCAGATTCTGCTTAGACCATGGTTAAAAAATTCGGCAAAACCATTACGTAACGCTCGTTACGTAACGGTTTCCGTGGCCTCTGATACCGTACCTTTATCCGTTTATTCTGAAACAAACGTGTAACGGCCGTTACATAACGGTATCGGGCGTAGAACTTGTCCGCGATTTGGGTTTATAAAAAAAAAAACCCACTCATGAACAACAGGCTGAATCTCTCTTGCAGACCTATCAATCCGACACCCAGCTACAAGATGATGAGTCAGCCCATATTCTATGGCTTTAGCACTTAGCAGGTGTGTATCTATCTGGCTATTTGCCTATATGGAGTCTTGATTGGATTCTGTGCATGGTTCAACTTTCAACCCTCGACCCATCTAATTTCATTATTTCTACATTTTAAGCTTCATATTGGCTTTAGAAGTATCTTGTTACTCATTTATTGTATTTTTTTAATTTTTTCTATTTATAAGGATTTTTTGGATTTTTTTTAAGCAAAATAAAAATAGGAAAAATAACAGCCCGAAACCGTTACGTAACATTTTGAGCTTCATATTGGCTTTAAAAGTATCTTGTTACTCATTTATTGTATGTTTTTTAATTTTTCCTATTTATTGAGAATTTTTTCAGCAAAATAAAAATTGAAAAAATAACGGCCGAAACCGTTACGTAATAGTTTCGGCTGTGTCCATCACGGTGTCCGAAACCGTTTTCTTAAACCCTAGCTGAGACCTATATATCCTGGACAAGGATACTTACCAGGCTTCTCATGAAGAACATGATATGGCTGCAAAAGATCATGGTTCACACATTCCACTAGTCCCAGCCCGGCCCTCTTCTATTCCAAAGCCCTGTCGTGAAAAAGGGTCAGACAATATCATAATGCAACAAAGCAAATTCCCAAACAATCATAACTCATCATTTCTGAAGATAAAAATAATAACAAATAAAGGAAAGGTGAAAAAGCTAACCTTGCCGTAAATGGCATAATGGGGAATTTCTGGCTTATTTCACTGAAGATAAACCTTGATGCTTTCATCTTCAAGTGATAATTCTTGTCCACGGCTCTCTTATAGATAATTGTTTGACGCTCATCTAATAGCTTAGGCTGAAAATTTGTTAACAATGTTATGGATCCAAGAGAAGATGAGCATTAGCACTGCACAAGAATGATGTTTAGATCAAAAACAGATCCATACTTACTTTGCCATCACCAGAGCTGGTGACTATGTCAATTGCATAGACTTCATTCTCCTCAAATTCTGCATCATTGACTCTTGTATCGGGACTAGACACACTCAATACAACCTTGTTCCCATCAATCTCAAACTGCTTTAGCTGGTGACTTAGAACACCTTCTACGATCTTGCAGTCATAGGCGGCTGCGACCTTCTGAATAGCTTCTGTCACTTCTTTTTCCTGCCATACCAAAAGGACTCGGTAAACAAAAGGAGGGAAACCATTGATGCAAACTTGTACATTCATCTTTTTAATGATCAACTGTATAAATCTCTAAGAACTATATTATTATAATAACACCAATAATAATAAACAACCATTATGAGGAAAGAGTTTACAGTGACATCGAATATGAAGAAGTCCTTTCTAACTGATGAGCAATCCTGTTCACTTTACCGGGAAGGAAAAACTGGATATAAATGGATTTAACTAACATTGAATCACATGACTCCAAGACCTCTCTGAAGGTGAAATTTGGGGTTAAAAAAATCCCTCTTGCACGCAGCAAAGAATAAAAATAAATTGCTTGTGCTCACCTCTTTGTCACGTTGCAACCTCTAGAATCCTCCAAGTATTACACACCAAAGCTTATCCACATGCCAAGCACCAACACAAAGTTGCTTACTAATCTATGGGTTTGCTGTTACATTCTTTCTAAGGATCAGAGTTCTAAATTTATTTAAATTAAACCCCTCGTTTAAAAAGATTTTTTAACATTCTAACTTTACCCCTAGTGTTATATTTTCTCTCTTTCTTATTACTACTAAACCATTCAGATCAATCTACCTTAGCTCAAGAAGGAAGTAACTGTAGCCGAAAGGCTTTCCCATCTCATTATCGACAAACCGAGGTGGCTCTAAATGATGTTAATTTTTGATCGGTAAATATTGAGTATACTAAAATAACAAAGAAGCTACAAGCAGTTTACGGGAAGGTAAAGTAAAAAGCAAAATAGTGAAAGCTATAAGAAGAACAAAAACATAGACCATGCAACATATCCGTAGCCTAACTCCTCATAGAAAAATATCGCCCATATCCACCCCCATATCACATATAGAAACCCATTCCACAATAGAGCGTCGTATCAGATCTCGGATTCGGGAGATTAGAGAAGATGAATTGTCAAAGATGCGACTGTTCCTCTCTTTCCAGATGGCCCACGAAATAGCTCCAGGCAATGTAGTCCATAGCTTCCTTGACACCCACCAGTGTCATCAATTGCCAACCTCGATAAATATTCTACACTTATCGATGTGAAGCGACGAATCATTGATCATAAAAGAAATGGGAGGAGAGTCTAACCAAACAAAGCTTTCTCCAGGTTTTAGTTTGCATTTCTTAAAGTTTCAGACAACCTCAAAGCTTAAGTAATAAATTAAAAATAGATGATTGGGCTTCTATTATTTAAATTCTGCGTAATGTTAAAAAAAAAAAAAACAATTAATGCATCAAAATTGAAATAACTTAAGAAACAATTGGGCCATGACAAACCCCTCGCGGACTCAGTTACATTCTAGTCGATAGAAAACAGCTTATTTGGAAAATGTTGACTAGCAATGGCTGAAAATCAACCTACAAAAACAGATCAATACCAAGCCCCCCAAGTGTAGTCCACTACAATATAGTTATAGGCAACAAGGAAAGTAGGAAACCAATAAAGAATTGATCACCTTGGCAAAGTTGCCTTTTTATCAGTTTATATGCAAACGTGTTCTTTGAGCGTCTGTCAGTCATTATTTTTTGTAAAGAATAGATCAACATAATTATTTTTACTTTTGTTCCTCATCATACCAAAAAAAAGGCATAACAAGATGTGCTTCATTCTCACTCGAGACAGAGAGGCCAAACGGACTTCTATGCCTCCATATCGTTCATTAACAAAGAGTCCACTCAAAACATGTTTCCTAGAGAAATGTTTCCCTATCAGAGTGACTTGACCCTTGCCGAATTAATCCCAAACTGTAGCACCCCGGACTTTTTCATCTTTAATGAATGGCACTCTCGTAGCTAATTGGCCGTTTCGTAGTCTAATTAATAAATAAGAGAGAGATCGGAAATTCCAAAATGTCAGAAATGTGGGTTTTCGAAAGACGAACCCAACGCAAGTTGAATCGTCGAAATCCGACGAGCGAGTCAAAAGATATGGTCAAAACAGTCCAGACATACAGAGCACCGATCGCTCGGTCCAGTCAGCGATCGATCGGTCCATAACCGATCGATCGGTAGCTATCGCACGGTCAGAAATTTTGTATGGGGAAATTTTCCAGAGAGTGAGTTTTTGACCGGTCGATCGGTCATAAACACCGATCGCTCGGTAGGTAACCGATCGATCGGTCATAACCACCGATCGCTCGGTTTTCGCGTTTTTACAGAAATTTCATTAAGGGCGTTTTCATCTTTTGGGGGTTAAACCCTTTCTCCTTAAGGCTTGCCCGAGCCTTAGGGCATCATTCACTATACTTAGAGAGATTTGGGAGATAAGAGAGAAGAGAAAAGGGTTTCCTAAACCTAGGTTGCTTTTGGAGAAGAAATCAAAGGGGTGAAGACCTTAGATCGTCCCCAAGCACGTTTTCTTCAAGATTTCAACTCAAGCTCGGGTGGGGTGCATTCTCAAAGCTAGGGCAGCCCTCACTCACGTTTTTGAAAGGGATTTCTTCCCCAACTCAAGCTTCTTTCAAGCAAAGGCTTCATCTTTCAAGTTGGAGCTTCAATCAAGGTCCCTACCAAGGATTCAAGCCTTGATTCAAGGTTAGTACACCCTACTAACTTTCCCTAGCAATAACCTAGGTTTTCTAGTGTAAATGGTGATTCTATATATTATGTTTTTCCTTCCCTATGCATTGTATTAACTCAACAAATATAAACAAGATGAGGGAAATGGAATGAATGTGTGGATGGGAGATTGGATGTGGCGATTGGATGCCGACTGTGATGTATGATGTGTGGGTTGTGGATTGGAAAATGGAGGATGGGCATAGTACAAATAACAAACTTACCATTGTGTGATTGAATGGAAAAATATGCATTTAAAAGAAGGAGATAAACTACTAAGGAATAATGTATGAAAGTGTTTGACAAAATACCTAAACTATGAATAAATGATCTCAATGAAGAATATAGAAATGGGTTTTATGCATGCGTTCTTATAAATGATAAATTGATCAAATGTTATGCAAACTACTTATGTTACCTATGTTCATATCATGAATTGAATTGTAATGTCATATTTTGGTTATTCTCATTATCATGATTGTCACTATGGACACGTACACGAGCACGCATGATAGCATGAACCGAGATTTCAAGAGCATGTGCATATAATAAACAACAAGAAAATATTGCATGTCAATGAGGTTGGCAGCCCAGGGAGATTCGGGTGCTAGCCTCTGGCTCACAAGTTACAAGATGGAGGTTTACAAGATGATGATCATGCATTCATGCATGCACGCATATATGATTTCTACGAGGCATACCGGGACATGACAGGGGTTTTCAAGCATGAGTTTTATCGGCGTTTTCGCATTCATGTACGCACGTCAGGATGCTTGTATTGTGTCATGCCCTATACTGTTTCTTTGCGAGGTTTCTATTACTGCTTGTATAATATTACTATTGTGTGTTTTATTATTGTTATGGTCTGCTAGTAGCTTGTACTCGCTGAGTATTCCATGCTCAGCCGTACTTTCATGTCGGCAGGTACTGAGGGAGCCCTCGACCCGGAGCCTTGGGTCGAGGAAGAGTATATAGAGGAGAGAGAGCCGACTATTCCATTACAGTCTCAGGCGGACTGAGACCTCGATGCGTGGCCATACCTCGACTACTGTTGAGGGGAGAGTATGAGAGGGTCTTGTGTATTTTGATATTTTGATAGGTGGGCCTGTCCACCTTAGACTTAGACATGTTTTGTATTTATGTTAACTTGGAATACTATTTTGGATCATCAGAGGAAATGAAAATTTGTTTACGCTTCCGCATATATGATAGCTTCCGCGCTCTGATTATCGTTGTTAGTACTGTATTTTTATCTTGTGCATTACAGGATGGTTTGATAGGTACGCAGTGTGACACCTAAAATATCCCTAAACTCCTAGGGGTATTTCGGGGCGTTACTGAGTGGTATCAGAGCTCTAGGCATTAGAGTCCCTAGGGTCGCGTAGTACTAGAGACCATGATTGAACAAGGCATTAGTTGTATTCCAAGTATGGACTAACAAGTTAGTCCTAGTCAAAATAGGTTGAATCTCAACCAAACTTAGAGTCCTACGCTAGGAACACGGATTGTATGGATGATGTTGTGTTGCATACCATATGTGCATTAATTGTGTTGTGCTTATTAAATATGCTTGATGAATATGTATGGAGTGAATTGCGAAATTTGTACTAAATGCGTATCCAAGTTAGACTCATGTTGTATTGTCGTTCTCAGGAGAAATCATGAGACGCAATACCCGAGGTCGCGGATACAACACGAGGGGCAATGGAGGTGATGCTCCATCGGGTGATGATCAACCCGACTTTGCCCAAGCATTCGCATCCATAGCCGAGACTTTGGCTATGTTGGCGGCAAGGCAACCGGCCACTCCGCCTAATGCCGCACTTATACCGGCTCCTCCTAACCGGGCTCAAGCCGGGATAGAAGCTTTTCGGAGGATGAGGCCTCCAACTTTTTGTGGAAGCATTGATCCACTTATTGCCGAGGGTTGGATTCGGCAACTCGAGAAGATATTCTCGGTATTGGCTCCTACTGAAGCGGAAAGGGTCACATGGGCCGCCTTTATACTTGAAGGCGAGGCCGACCATTGGTGGAAGTCTGCACTTCGGACCCGAGAGTTGACCCGGCAAGGTCAAGATTGGACTTGGGAGGAATTCTTGGAGGTTTTCAACAAGAAGTACTTTCCGGTCGGGATGAAAGAAAAGATGGAAGTCGAATTCATTACCTTGGAGCAAGGTAATATGTCTGTAGCGGCTTATGAAGCCAAATTTTCGGAGCTATCTCGATTTGCTCCACACATGATAGCGACCGAGGCTATGAAGGCCCGGAAATTCGAGAGGGGGTTGAAGGCCTATCTCAAGGACCGAGTCTCGATGTTTAGACATGAGACATATTCCGAAGTTGTTGATAAAGCACTATTGGCCGAGTCGAACTCCGAGGAGTTCTTCAAAAGGAGATGAATGGAAAAAGGACAGTCGAGTAGTTCAGGGGAGAAAAGAGCAAGGACGAGCTTGTATCAGTCCGCAGGGCCGGCTCAGTCACAGAGGATGTATTCAGCACCACAGGCTCCCCGCTCTTTTGCTCCACCGGCCTTTCGCCCGGCTACCTCATATGCTCCTCGCCCCGCAGTTACTCAGGCTACGGGATATGCTCCTTCCTCCTATTTGCATGATGTTTGCACTCTTTGTGGAAGGAGGCATCCAGTGGGAGAATGCCGGAGAGTTTCAGAAAGTTGCTTCCATTGTGGTGACCAAGGCCACATGGTCAGAGATTGTCCCCGGCGTCAATTGCCAACTCAGTCTTCAGGGAGCAGGCCCCCGGTTAGGCAGACATCTCAGCCTAGCTCTTCTCAGGCTTCGAGGGCCTCACCGTCTACACGGCCTCCTCGCCCAGCCACACAGGGTCGAGTTTTCGCCCTATCAGAGAGAGACGCACGTGCATCCGACGATGTCGTGCAAGGTACGCACGAATTCTAGGGTTTAAATTGTGTAAAATTTCTATGATTTGTTTTGTGAGTTTCTATACTAGGGGTTACCTATGTATGATGCTTGTTGTTTGAAATCTACTAATAGTAGTCACTTAATCGCACAGGCGCTTTGTTAGTGAACGAATGTCTTGCCCGAGTGTTGATCGACACAGGATCCACTCACTCCTTTGTGTCACCTAGTTTCGCGAAGGGATTTTTGACTGAGGCTACTCCGTTAAAGCAGGAGTTGACCATTGCAACTCCACTCGGCAAGTCAGTTGATACGGACAAGATATTCAGGGATAGTGTGGTTCAAGTGGGGGAGAATGAACTGTTAGCCGATCTCATTGTCCTAGATTTTCAAGACTTGGATTTTGATGTCATCTTAGGGATGGATTGGTTGTCAAACCATCACGGGCATGTTGCGTGTTTTGAGAAGATGGTGAATTTCAAACCGGAAGGGGGTAAGCCTTTTGACTTCCGAGGATTAAGAGAGAGGGACATTGCTCGCCTCGCAGCCTTGAGTATAGCAAACCTAGAAGCACAAAAATCCTCGGCCATTCCGGTCGTGAGTGATTTTTTGGACGTGTTTCCGGAGGAACTTCCCGGGTTACCTCCGAATCGGGAGATTGAGTTCGCTATAGAGCTTACTCCGGGCACCGCTCCGATTTCAAGAGCCCCATATAGAATGGCCCTGATAGAGCTTGAAGAATTGAATAAACAAATTGAGGAGTTACAACAACTCGGCTTCATCCAACCAAGTGTCTCACCGTGGGGAGCTCCGGTTCTCTTTGTGAAGAAGAAGGACGGGTCTATGAGGATGTGTATAGACTACCGTCAGTTGAACAAGGTAACTATCAAGAATCGTTATCCCTTGCCAAGGATAGACGACTTGTTCGACCAACTTAAGGGAGCGAGATTTTTCTCCAAGATTGATCTTAGGTCGGGTTATCATCAGCTAAAGATCAAGTCGGAGGATGTTCCGAAGACGGCTTTCAGGACTCGGTATGGGCATTACGAGTTCCTTGTCATGCCTTTTGGGTTGACGAATGCACCGGCGGCATTCATGGATTTGATGAACCGGGTGTTCCGATCTTACCTGGATCGATGCGTGATTGTATTCATTGATGACATTTTGGTGTATTCCCAGACACGGGAAGATCACGCACGAGACTTCCGCCTTGCTCTGGAGATGTTGAGAGAGCATAGGCTATATGCCAAATTGAGTAAGTGCGAGTTCTGGTTAGAGAAGGTCGCATTTCTGGGACACGTAGTGTCGGCCGAGGGCATTTCTGTAGATCCAGCCAAGGTTGAGGCCGTCATGAGTTGGGAGAGGCCCAAGAGCGTCACGGAGATACGTAGTTTCCTCGGATTGGCAGGCTACTACCGGAGATTTGTGGAGGGATTCTCCAGTTTGGCTGCACCTCTCACCTACTTGACAAGGAAAAATGCAAAGTTCAGTTGGAGTGACCGATGTGAAGTAAGTTTCCAAGAGTTGAAGAAACGCCTCACCACAGCCCCTGTCCTTACTGTGCCATCTGGACCTTTTGGGTATGAGGTGTACAGTGATGCCTCGCATGTTGGACTCGGGTGTGTCCTAATGCAACACAAGAAGGTCATTGCCTATGCATCAAGGCAGTTGAAAGAGCATTAAAAGAACTACCCCACTCACGACTTGGAGCTTGCGGCGGTCGTGTTTGCACTTAAAATTTGGCGACATTATCTGTACGGGGTGGAGTTCTATGTGTACACGGACCACAAGAGCCTCAAGTATCTCTTTTCCCAAAAAGAGCTAAACTTACGACAACGGCGTTGGATTGAGTTCTTAAAGGACTACGAGTGCACTATCCAATATCACCCGGGAAAAGCAAATGTGGTGGCAGACGCTCTGAGTAGGAAACCATCGGGGTTGTTGGCTCACATGTTGGTGCGGGAATGGAGACTGTTAGACGATTTGGCAAATCTAGACATCAGTGTGAACGATTCTGTCCGCAGTCCGGTTTTGGCAAATGTTACAGTTCGGCCGTACCTTATAGACTTGATCCAGGAGTATCAAGCCACGGACACTGACTTGTTGGCCTTCCGGGATAAGGAAGTGGCCAAGGGTAGTACGGACTTCTCTCTCACTAGCCGAGGTGCTATTACATTCAAGGGAAGGCTTTGTGTCCCAGCCAATGCAGACCTTCAGAGAGAGATTATGGACGAAGCTCACCGGTCTAAGTATACAGTGCATCCCGGGGGGACAAAGATGTATCGGAACCTCAAGAGTCACTTTTGGTGGCGAAACATGAAGAGGGAGGTTACGGAGTATGTGGCACGGTGTTTGGTGTGCCAACATGTGAAAGCGGAGCATTTGAGACCGGCGGGTCTTTTGCAGTCTCTCCCCATTCCCGAGTGGAAATGGGAACATATCTCTATGGAATTCATCGTGGGGTTGCCGAAGACGGTTAGGAAGACCGATGCTATATGGGTAGTTGTTGATAGACTCACAAAGTCCGCTCATTTCTTACCGCACCGGACTACATTCAACTCCAATCAGTTAGCGGAGCTATACATCAAGGAAATAGTCCGATTGCACGGGGTGCCAGTGAGTATTGTGTCGGATAGAGACCCAAGATTCACATCCAGGTTTTGGAAAAGTTTTCAAGGTGCAATGGGCTCCCGGTTAGACTTTAGCATAGCTTTCCACCCATAGACCGACGGGCAAACCGAGAGGGTGAATCAGGTTATTGAAGATATGCTTCGAGCATGTATGCTAGACTTCAAGGGAAGTTGGGAAGATCACCTACCTTTGGTGGAATTCGCTTACAACAATAGTTATCAAGAAAGCATACAAATGGCGCCTTTCGAGGCTTTGTACGGAAGGAGTTGTAGATCCCCGCTGTATTGGGATGAAGTGGGAGAAAGAAAGATTTTGGGCCCCGAGTTAATTGAACAAACCGCGGATAGGGTCAAGCTTATCCGAGAGAGGTTAAAGACCGCACAAGATAGACAGAAAAGCTATGCCGACAACCGAATGAGGGAACTTGAGTTCCGAGTCGGTGATTTTGTGTTTGTAAGGATTTCACCGACCAAAGGTGTTATGCGATTCGGGAAGAGAGGCAAGCTTAGCCCGAGATATGTGGGTCCGTTCGAGATTATTGCTCGAGTTGGTGAGGTAGCTTACCGAGTTGCTTTACCCGCTCATATGGCGGCGGTCCACAACGTGTTTCACATCTCCATGCTCCGGAAGTATATCCCGGATCCTTCACATGTTGTCGAACTTGATACGATAGAGATCCGAGAGGACCTCACGTTGGTTGAGAAGCCGGTTCATATTTTGGATTGAAGAGACCAAGTACTTCGCAACAAGACTATTCCGCTAGTTCTCGTGCAATGGCAGCATCACGCTCGAGAAGAGGCTACATGGGAACGTGAGGCCGAAGTCAAGGCGAAGTACCCCGAGTTTTTTGAATGATTTTGTGTATGACTTGTAATTTTGTTTCGAATTGTTATGCTAAGTTGTTTAAATTGTAAAGCACGCATTGTCCAAATTTCGAGGATGAAATTTTTGTAAGGGGGGAGAATGTAGCACCCCGGACTTTTTCATCTTTAATGAATGGCACTCTCGTAGCTAATTGGCCGTTTCGTAGTCTAATTAATAAATAAGAGAGAGATCGGAAATTTCAAAACGTCAGAAATGTGCGTTTTCGAAAGACGAACCCAACGCAAGTTGAATCGTCGAAATCCGACGAGCGAGTCAAAAGATATGGTCAAAACAGTCCAGACATACAGAGCACCGATCGCTCGGTCCAGTCAGCGATCGATCGGTCCATAACCGATCGATCGGTAGCTATCGCACGGTCAGAAATTTTGTATGAGGAAATTTTCCAGAGAGTGAGTTTTTGACCGGTCGATCGGTCATAAACACCGATCGCTCGGTAGGTAACCGATCGATCGGTCATAACCACCGATCGCTCGGTCTTCGCGTTTTTGCAGAAATTTCATTAAGGGCGTTTTCATCTTTTGGGGGTTAAACCCTTTCTCCTTAAGGCTTGCCCGAGCCTTAGGGCATCATTCACTATACTTAGAGAGATTTGGGAGATAAGAGAGAAGAGAAAAGGATTTCCTAAACCTAGGTTGCTTTTGGAGAAGAAATCAAAGGGGTGAAGACCTTAGATCGTCCCCAAGCATGTTTTCTTCAAGATTTCAACTCAAGCTCGGGTGGGGTGCATTCTCAAAGCTAGGGCAGCCCTCACTCACGTTTTTGAAAGGGATTTCTTCCCCAACTCAAGCTTCTTTCAAGCAAAGGCTTCATCTTTCAAGTTGGAGCTTCAATCAAGGTCCCTACCAAGGATTCAAGCCTTGATTCAAGGTTAGTACACCCTACTAACTTTCCCTAGCAATAACCTAGGTTTTCTAGTGTAAATGGTGATTCTATATATTATGTTTTTCCTTCCCTATGCATTGTATTAACTCAACAAATATAAACAAGATGAGGGAAATGGAATGAATGTGTGGATGGGAGATTGGATGTGGCGATTGGATGCCGACTGTGATGTATGATGTGTGGGTTGTGGATTGGAAAATGGAGGATGGGCATAGTACAAATAACAAACTTACCATTGTGTGATTGAATGGAAAAATATGCATTTAAAAGAAGGAGATAAACTACTAAGGAATAATGTATGAAAGTGTTTGACAAAATACCTAAACTATGAATAAATGATCTCAATGAAGAATATAGAAATGGGTTTTATGCATGCGTTCTTATAAATGATAAATTGATCAAATGTTATGCAAACTACTTATGTTACCTATGTTCATATCATGAATTGAATTGTAATGTCATATTTTGGTTATTCCCATTATCATGATTGTCACTATGGACACGTACACGAGCACGCATGATAGCATGAACCGAGATTTCAAGAGCATGTGCATATAATAAACAACAAGAAAATATTGCATGTCAAGGAGGTTGGTAGCCCAGGGAGGATTCGGGTACTAACCTCTGGCTCACAAGATAACCCCTAAAACACCTATTGTCAAGGAGGTTGGTAGCCCAGGGACATTCGGGTACTAGCCTTTGGCTCACAAGAAAACTAAACAAGAAGTAAAAATCACCTATTGTCAAGGAGGTTGGTAGCCCAGGGACATTCGGGTACTAACCTCTGGCTCACAAGAAAACCCTGCATTTCATAACAAGGAGGTTGGTAGCCCAGGGAGATTCGGGTGCTAACCTCTGGCTCACAAGTGCATTGCATATCAAGGAGGTTAGCAGCCCAGGGAGATTCGGGTGCTAGCATCTGGCTCACAAGTTACAAGATGGAGGTTTACAAGATGATGATCATGCATTCATGCATGCACGCATATATGATTTCTACGAGGCATACCGAGACATGACAGGGGTTTTCAAGCATGAGTTTTATCGGCGTTTTCGCATTCATGTACGCACGTCAGGATGCTTGTATTGTGTCATGCCCTATACTGTTTCTTTGCGAGGTTTCTATTACTGCTTGCATAATATTACTATTGTGTGTTTTATTATTGTTATGGTTTGCTAGTAGCTTGTACTCGCTGAGTATTCCATGTTCAGCCGTACTTTCATGTCGGCAGGTACTGAGGGAGCCCTCAACCCGGAGCCTTGGGTCGAGGAAGAGTATATAGAGGAGAGAGAGCCGACTATTCCATTACAGTCTCAGGCGGATTGAGACCTCGATGCGTGGCCATACCTCGACTACTGTTGAGGGGAGAGTATGAGAGGGTCTTTTGTATTTTGATATTTTGATAGGTGGGCCTGTCCACTTTAAACTTAGACATGTCTTGTATTTATGTTAACTTGGAATACTATTTTGGATCATCAGAGGAAATGAAAATTTGTTTACGCTTCCGCATATATGATAGCTTCCGCGCTCTGATTATCGTTGTTAGTACTGTATTTTTATCTTGTGCATTACAGGATGGTTTGATAGGTACGCAGTGTGACACCTAAAATATCCCTAAACTCCTAGGGGGTATTTCGGGGCGTTACACAAACCCCAACTTTCACTATGCTTCTAAGCCTGAAAGACGACAAGCGGTAATGTTTCCCTATCAGAGTAACTATGACAAAAGCCTCACTTGGATGTTGGTCCATAGCTTTTGAATAGTATTCATCATTTAGGGGCATCACATTCACTCATGAACACAAACAAGCTTTTACCTCAACAAATAAAGAAGAGATCTTGACATGTAAAGTAATACTCACTACCATCCAATGTTTTAAAACGTGAAGGTGTGAGGGGAGGTATTAGGACCTCAAGATGCGTGAGGCATAAGCCTCGAAGAGTGAGGCGTAAGCCTCGAAGAGTGCGGCGTAAGCCTCACAAGAAAGTTTCATGCTCTCTCATTTTATCAAATAAATAAAATATAAGAAAAATTACAAAAAGATATAAAAGTTAATGAAAGATTATAGTATAGGGTAGTTTGTGGAGGGAAGTGATCGTGGCTCGGCACGATTTATTGAGTAAGTGTGCCCGAAGTTCAGGCGTGGGCCTATGGGCGTTGGGATGTGGAAGGCTATTATGCAGGTTTGGGAGGACTTTTCCAAGGTCAGCCACCTCAAGGTAGTTAATGGGGAGCAGATCCAATTTTGGGCTGATCTTTGGGGTGGGCAATCTACCCTCATGCAGACTTTTGGCAATCTATTCCTCCTAGCATCAAATAAGGAGACTTCAGTTGCCAAGTAACTGGTTTTCAAGACAGAGTACCTATTTGGACTCCCCTTATGAGACGCAATTTATTGGATCGGGAATTCCAGGCCTTACTACGGTTATTGTCCCTTATTCAACATGTTAGCCTACATCCACTCATTAGGGATAGTCGGGTTTGGTCCTTGGACAACAAGGGCGATTTTCAGTGAGATCTTTCTTGCAAGCCTTGCAATCTGGGCTTGGTACTCTCTTCTTTCCTAAGCAGGTTGTGTGGTTCCCGTTGGTTCCCTCTAAGGTATCATTTTTCCTGTGGACAGTGGTTTTAGATGATATCTTAAGTGATCACCTTATGCATAGAGGGTGGTGCTTGGCTAACAGGTATTATATGTGTTTTCTAGCAGCAAAATCAGTTGATCACTTATTGTTGCATAACCTAGTAGCGAGAGAGGTGTAGTCCTTTTTCCTATCTCACCTTTGTATTACTTGGATCTTTCCCCGATCCTTTCAGAGCTTCTTATCTTGTTGGCTTCCTGCATCGTTTCCAGGTCCAACAGGCAATGTTTGGTCGTTCCTTCCAGGGGCGATAACATAGGCCCTTGAAGGAATGAAATAGACGGGTGTTTGAGGACACATCCTTGACCATCCTGCAGATACAAGATCGGATCCATCTTCTGGTTGCATCTTGGGAATCCGTTCGAGGTAACAGGGGAGACCCATGGGAGGGCATCTTTACCGAGTAGTTTTTGGTAGCCGTAGTGGCTCCCAACTCTTATTTCTCTTTGCCCTCTTTTCCTTTTTCTCCTTGGCTCTTAGTTTACTTTTTTGGTGAACCCTGAATTTTTCTGCTTGTAGTTTCCCATTTCATATTATATATATTTGCTCTTTACCGATTAAAAAAAAAGAGATTATAATGTATATGTACACACACATATATATTTGTATTAGTGTACATTGTGTTTATATAAGTGCAGACATACACATAAGAAATACTAAATAAATTAGTTGAAACAAATAAATTTTTTTTAAAACATGGCATTTAAGTCTCAGTTGTGGCTAGAAACCTAATTTTAGTTAATGTATGATATGTAGGCCATAGACATAAAGCGAGCTTCAAGGCATGAGGCATGTGCCTCATGGGGTTTAAGCCTCATGGTTGAGCCTCAAGGCATTTCTTTAAGTCTCGCCCCGAGGCAAGCCTCGAGGCATAAGCCTCACACGCTTTTTAAAACCCTGGTAGTCTAGTACCATCAGAATTAATGACTAACAAAATAAAGATCCTACATTTCAATGGAAAGAGTAAATAGTTGTATTTCCATTACTAGAGTTGCGCATATCACAGACCAAAGAAGACTAAAAAAACAAAGTCGTCATCATCATCATCAGTGTCATATCCCAAATATTTGGGGTCAGCAAAACCAGGTGAAAAAAAATTAAATGAAACTAAAATGAAAGAGAATAAAAGATACATGACATTCAATCAGTGTAACTATGACAACATAACGCTTCACTGGAGCTTGCTCCATAGCTCATGATAACTTCACCATTAAGAGAAATTACGTCAACCAAACCGACAAACGCAAAAATAAAGTGTTGAAAAGAGATTTTAACAATATTCACACAATACATGTATGAAGACAGTTCAATGGAAAACTATAATATTCAAATGCTCCACAAAAGCACTTGGTGAGTTCAACACATTTAAAATATCTTAAATGATTTTCTTAAGTTTGCCCGTCCAAATAGAGAAAATCAGATAAATGGAAAGAGGAAGGATTAATGCTTTGTCAGGTCCGTATCAGCACAGACCATACAGTCCCTACCCACCCCCTTCTCTCTCTCAAAATGGTCAAGAAAGGGCAAGGTGCACCAACCGAAGGAAAATGAACTGATCCCAAAGCCATCAAGGGTAGCTGAGCACAATATAGGCAAAAAGGAAAAGAAGAAACCAACAAACAATTGATAACCTTGGCAAAGTTGCCTCTTCAACTCCTATGAAATTCTTTTATTCTTCAATCTTATTTCTATAACTAATCTTTGTGACTCATAAGACTATATAGTGACAATCTTACGGTGTCCATTGGAGATAGCAACAGGAAGAAACCTATAGAGAAAGGAGAGCTCTTGTGTAGGAGAGATTGTGTAGTTTTATTATATCTTGGGCATCAGTATCAGTGTAGTCATGGCGTCTAGGCGATTAGGCCTAGCTAGGCGAGGCGACGCCCAGGCGATAAAAATAATTAAATTATATTTATATATATTAAATATATTTATATGTAATATTAATATATACACATTATATAAATAATAGATACATAATTAGTTTGAAGTTTTCTAACTTTTAAGGTGATTTTGAGTGTTGACTTTGGATGTTGCTTTTAAAGTTTAAATACTCTACCTATATCTAAGATAGTATTTTTAGACTTTAAAAGAGGGTTTTAAAATAGGGTTTAAGAGTTGAAATGATGATTTTAAAATAGGATTTAAAATGGAAAATGTTTAACTTAATGCCGCCGCATTCCACCATAGAGGAATGTGCGGTCTTCATTGGTCCATGTACCCCTTTTTAACACCCATCAGTTGCAGTTAAAATTACTCACCCCTAGGGTTAAGCAAACCAACCATAGTATTTGAAAAAAAATATATTAACCTTAATTTTCTTAAGCTTAACCATAGTTAAAGGGGTATTAAAAGGAACACGTGGACACAACATTTGACTACATAATCAAATACGTGGTAGGCTAATCATTATCTCATTTAAAATATGGTTTAAAAGAGGGTTTTAAATGAGTTTTTAAAATAGGATTTTAAAAGAGGGTTTAAAAATAGGTTTTTAGAAGAAATTTTCTATGGACCGCCTAGGTGACCGCCTAGATGCTTAGGCGGTCACCTAGGCGACGTCGAGTGACTTTCGCCCGCCTAGAGAGGCACCTAGGCGGTTGAGGCCCAAAAGCCCGCCTAGAGGGGCGCCTAGGCAGTTGAGACCCAAAAACGCCTAGGCGACGCCTTGACTACACTGATCAGTATTTAATACCAAAATTCTTGTCAACACCCAAGGGAGATGATTTGTATAAGATGTGTTGGGAAGTGACCGACTGCTACATTGAAACCAAGATTTCCATCCAAGTTTTCCCTATATTGATGTTTATCTCTTTTTATGACCGACTACTACATTCAATTCTAGATGTTGCTAGTGCATTTTGGTGTAAAACCATAACTAGTCGACATGAAAATGATTTACACTCAGCAATGAACAAGGCATTTCCCTACCAGAGTTACTATGACAAAAGCCTTGGATGTTTGTCCATAGCTTATGACAAGTAATCATCATTTAGGGCCATAGTGACAAAGTCGGGGTTCAGGAATTTCGGCAAAAGTCAAGTTCGGGAAAATTTGAAAAAAATCGGGAAAAATTCGGAACAAATAAATTAATAAATATAAAAATATACCGAACAATTTGATTAAAAAATATACAAAATAAGTAGTTTTTTTTGCCAAGTATGAGAAAATAATTCGGAAAATTCGGGAATAATCCGGAAAATTCGTGAATAATTCACGGATTTTTGAAAAAAATGGAATTTTTTGTTATAGAGTTTAGGGCTACAAACTCTACTCAAAACATCAAGATGACATTTTTCAGATTGAAGGGGACACAAAAGAATAAGATTAGAAAACAAGTGTTCAACTCTGAACTGTGATGCAAACAAGAAGGAAACATGACTGTAGAGAGGGACTTTTCAATTTTAAAAAGGAAAAAAAGCAAACATACTTGACCAACTCAAGGCATGAGCAGATGCTCGGAGGTATCATGATCAAATAGAAAAAGGAAAAAAATACAATGTCAGACAGTGGCATGCCAAACCTTTTCAACTAGTTGCTTTGGCAAGCCCGTTACAAATCAATACCAGTGGCAACCACCACAAAACATTTCCTTACATTAGAACAATTGGAATCCAATTGTGGTTGTATTGGCATTACAACCATTTTCGACCGAAATAGCATTCTTATTACTTCAACTATCAACTAAACTGCTTCATCATAGATAATTTAAAAGTTAAAACAATAAAATTAGTTTCATTCAGAAACTAAAGTTAAACAGCCTGACTTTCGTTTAGTGTTATCACCATTAAAGAAGTTCAGAAAAAACAAAATAGAAAACACTTTATCAAAGCAAAAACAACATGGAAAGAAAAGTTAAAAAGGAAATTATGATCTCTCAAAATAACAATGACAAAAGCTTTACTTGGAGATCACTCCATAGCTTTTAGTAACTTCGTCATTCAGAGAAACCAGATCCTCTGAAAACCTTCAAGAAAGTGTAACAAAAAATATAATCTGATGAAACAAAATAATAATAAGAACAATAATTATTATTATTATAAAAGGCAAACTGATGTTTTCTGATATGGACACCAACCTGGACCTAGACTGGATTTTCCAAAATACCCTCACACTACTAATGTCTGTCCATATAGTTAGCATCAATAAAAGAAATAAAAATTGAAACAATGGTTTCCTCATCAAGCATCTATTATAAATAAAAGAAATTCCAATGCTTGTTAATCTCTTAAATTCAATTACGTTCTACATCTCATAACTTTTTTTTATTAGTCTACATTGCTTGTCAACAGAAAAACTAGAAAAGAAAACGAAACACAAAGAGTTGAACAAGATGTTGGTCTCATTCATTGAATCATTGATAAGATAAAGTGGCGTATTAGAGATTCATGGCCAGTTCTTAAATTGGCAGCAACAAGGTTTACACAGAGACAACAAAGTCCAAAACAACATGAAGACATATAATCTTTGCAATTAAAATCAAGTTGATCCTTCCCAAATGAACTTCTAATACCAGTTTAAAATCACATCAATCGAAGATGAAAGATGACTCCTCTATTAGGATAACTATGAATTGATCCATAGCCAAGATCAGTGGGTTTGATGAAGGGTTGTAGAGAAGTTAAAAACCACTTTCCCACCACAAAAACTAGCGGAGCTTTGTGATCCAAGTATCCAACAAGGCAGGACAGTAAAAACACTATTCGAGACATCACGTTAAGGAACTTTGAACACCCTATTCAGCCATGTCATAGAATTTCGATAAACCGCATTAATAAAATGTCTTCTTAAACCTCCTTTCTCTAAAGTGCCATCAGCCATGTGACTATCTATCATTCCTGAAAAAGAATGTCCCAGGAAAGATGTTTTATCAGATAAATTCTTCCTGTCTTCTTCAGACATCTTCCGACAGGAACAACATGCTACGAGGAATGAGTTCTTCTCCACTTAATTTTTTTTGAATCCTAGGCTCTAGCCCTAATTCTTGACTTCCCAATATATTATAAATGATTCTCTGTTCACCTTTAGCATCTGGTTCATTACTATTGGGTACAGTACTTCATACTACATTGCTTGTGAAACAAACCCATATTTTTTTGAGTAACTTAATCATTTGGTTTCTTTTTTGTGCTTTGATAATGCAATGCAATCCAGGTTGTGTCATGCAATATTACTGAGTAAAAGGACGATCATGAACCCTTTACCAACAATTTGAGTATTTTGTAAAATGTTGTTAATTTTTTTTGTTACAAATACCAAGGATTGTGTTCAGCGGCGGAGCTAGGGATTTATTGTAGGGGGGGCACATTTGGTTTAAGGGATGGGGTTTGGGGGTGGAGCCCCCAAAAAAAAATTCTGGCAACTAAGTTTGTGGGTCATTTCATCCACTATATTTCGTACATATATTATTAGTACTATTGTTTCTCCTTGTTTACGGGAGCAATTGTCTCATTACCCTATGGCTATGCCCTATTAATTCAATGGGACAGTTGCCCCATGACTAATTCTCTACAGTTAAGACCAAACTCCTTAGAGTCCGGTTACAACAGAAGTCTTTTAACTCTAGTTCACAAATTTAAATTTTAGAGTTAATTTTTCTTCTAGAAACCAAGGTTAAGTGGTTGAACCCTAAGGGTTAATGAATCTTATTCACAATCAAAAGGTATTAAAAAGGACATGTGTTGACTTGTGGGTTTTAACCGACTCCAAGGAGTCCGATTATAACAGTAGAGAAATCCTTAGTAACCTTTTTTTTAAAAATCAAAATTGGGGGGCACCCACCCAAGATCGAATCACAGCCAATCGCAATTGAACTCGAGGAGAGTTCAATCACACCCACAGTCCAACACGTGTCCCCTTTAACCCCTATTAACTGTGGTTAAGATTTACTAACCCATGGGTTCAATAATATAACCTTAGATTTTAGAAAAAATATTAAACACTAGTTAATGATTTTTAACCCTTAGGATTAATATTTTTTTAATATACTTTAACCCCAAAGATTAGTGACTCTTAACCACAATTAATAAAAGAGACACGTGTTGGCCTGTGGATGCAATTGAACTCTCCCCGAGTTCAATTGCAATTGGCTGTGATTGGATCTCCATCATTTCCATGCCCCATGCTTTGCCATCTACCATATACTATATACATAAAAACATTTTTTTGCCAAAAGTTTAGGAGTGGCACGTGCCCCCCCCCCCCCCCCCCCCTAGCTCCTCCCTTGATTGTGTTGTGTTAGAAAAAATAGAATCTTCAGGATGTAAGAGAAAGAGAAGAGTCCCCCGCTAAGAATACGAAGAAAGAACATAAGGAGTCGCATTGACTCCTTCTATACAAGAAACCCAATATAGGGGTGCTTGTGAATTCCTTATGGGAGACGAACCAGTTACACACACTCCAACCTATGAAAGATCAGAGATTAGTTAAAGAAGCATCGGTCCCCTCTCAGATACATACAACAATATTGCAATACAAAAAAATATTCTTCTAGCATTTTATAGTTAAACAATAAGTGGACACCTGTGGTTACTAAACAAACACAACAATAAAGCCACCACAACAAAAAAAAAAATTTAAATCCAATGTCATACTATGAAGAACCAGTACTAAGATACCTATAACTCAGAAAGAAAATGGGTAATTCAACATTCAGCAAAATGTTTCTAAAATAATACTGTATCTGGAAACAATCCGAGTCCTCCAAACACACAACGCTATTACCTTTCTTCCTGGCCTTACAAGCCTCAAAGCAACTTCAGCAGCAGTATTGGCTGCTGCAATAACATCAGCTGCCCTACCCGTCACTGGACCTTCCTGAAGAACGTGAGTGTGCGCGACTACGGCAATAAACCTGTCTATGTGGCACCCCATATCACTGATACAAATCAAACCCCATCATTCTTCATTCATCAAGTGCTAGTTTTAATCCTTTAGTAATGTTGTACACAATAAAGAAAAGGAAAAAAGATAGATGATTTAAGAGAATCTTACATCTTTAATACATCACCTTCTTCCAGACAGTTTCATCACTGGCGAGAGGAGAGAAATGGCAGATAGTGTTGTTTACCGAAATGCAAGTTGGGAAGAAGATGCCCCTCTCAATCTTCTTCTTGACATTCTTGTACGTATTGCCAGTTTGCCTATATAAACACCCCACCACTTATTACCATCAGAACGTATAACAAATCCTATCATGCAAATTCAATTTCAATACAAACTACCCCATTTACAAGCACAATAGAAAAACTTACTCTGTGATAAATGTGAGTACCTGAATTTTACCCTCCATTCCCGATTACAAATTCTTCATCCATAAACTTGTGATTTTTTTCATTTCCTGGAATACTACTACTAATCCAACCCCAAACCCCATCCCTCTCTTGAAATACCCAAGAAACTCCCATTTAACATGATCATAGGCCTTCTCTAAATCTAGCTTATACAATATCCCTGACCTACCACTCTTCATTTTAGAATCTAGGCATTCATTCTCTATTAGGATATCATCTAAAATTTGCTTCTCTTGGATAAAAGACCTTGGGGTGGGGGAATAATTTGACTTTTCACCTTTTTCAAATGAGAAGCAAACACTTAGACCAAAATCTTAGACACTTCCCATTAAACTGATTGGGTGAAAGTCTAAGTTTGTGGGCACCACAAACTTTGGGAATCAAGATGGTGAAGGTTCAATTTAGCACTTCCTTAAAGGAACTAGATAAGTGAAACTCCTCCACCACCCTCATATATTCTGCACAAAGAATAGGTTAACACATTTTGCGGGATGAAATGGTAAAAGATTCTAAGCCATGAGCTTTATCTCTGATTATATCTTAGATTACCTAATGAATCTCTTCCTCCTGAAACGGCCATGTGGAAGTGTGGATTACGATGTGTGAGCATTGTGTACCAATGGATGAGAATAATAAGCAGACCTTAAATGCAATTATTGTAAGAAAATGTATCTTGGTGGTTTTTTTGGATGAAACCTTTTGTTTTTATTGAAACAGAGATTTCATTTAATAGAGAGAGGAATACATGAATGAAAATAAATGATCCCCATAGAGGCGCGGGTACAATAAAAAAATACCAAAAACATAAAAGAAAAAAAGCAAAGCATATTACAAGGGAAAATTTTCGATAGTTACACAATGCTCTAACATAATTATTTTGTAGATTGGGTTATGCTTAACAACATATAATTACCAGTGTTGTCAAGGTGTACCCTTGGCAATGCCTAGGCATTTTTGAACCATCATCGCATGGGAGCCTCTCTAGGCGAGCAAAAGTCACCTAACTATAAGCATAGTATTAAAACTCGGCGAGTTGACTCAAAACTCGGCCGAGTCGACTCGACTCAGTCAAGTTTCGAGTCGAGTTTGAGGAAAAATTCGGTTTTGACACTGAAAATCGAGTAACTTGCCCTAGTTTTGTATTTTTTTTGTTAAAACAAAAAATCGAGTAAACCGGCCTACCCGAGTGGCCAAATTATGTTTTTTTTTTTAACATACCCCACCCACTTTTAAGTAAAATTACGAAACCAAAGAGGGGTATTTAGTATATATTAAATTATATATCTCATTTTAGGCATGATTTATCATTGATTTTGAATTTATACCATATATATAGTATTAGAAAAATATTATATGTCTGAGTTTTATGTGTCATTACTTGGACGAGTTTTGCCTTAGTTTTCGAGTTGACTCTACTCGGCAAGTTTCCGAGTGGAGTCGAGTTTTCGGGTTTTAAAACACTGACTATAAGTCTATTGACAACTTATTTACATAAAATATCATTTAAGTATTAAGATATTTTTATATGTAATTAAAGTTATATCTCCCATTTGGATTGAATAAAATTATCTTAGATTCAAATTCCAGAATAATAAAAAGTTAATTTTCCAGTTTAAGAATAAAATCTGCTTTTTGGGATTAGGTCCAAATTTCAACTTGTATATACCAAGGTATTTCTCAAATCTTAAAATTTCATAAATTCTACATCACTAAAACCCAAAAGTTTAGTAAAAAAAGTCTTATATTTTAGTCTTCAAAAATATTTTCATCTACGTGGTCAAAAAGTTGACTATCAATTCAAAAGAGAAAAGACTTACATACTAGAGCCACTATTGTGACAAGAAAATAAGTTTGCTACTGAGATAAATAGGAAATGGGGTGGGCTATTAAATGTTAATTCGCCTAGATTGCTGTTAACCCTTGGAGGTTTGAAATTTGAATTGCTGTGTATATGTTAATATTATATATATATATATATATATATATATATATATAGTTTAATTATTTTTATTGCCTAGGCATCGTCTCGCGTAGCTAGGTCTAATTGCCTAGACATTGCCTAGACGCCTTGGCTACACTGATAATTACACCAATGTCGAACGTGTAAATTTAGTGTGAGAACTCTAGGACATTGGGGTCCCACAAGTGTTCATATACTTATATTGACTTATTTTTTCCACAAATTATTTGTTCAAGTTTGTAAATTTTTTTTTGATTGATAATAAGTAAGCTTAGATTGAGCAATAATCAACAACACATAGTTACAAGTTATACCTAAAATTCCAAGATCTAAGTGATAAATATATTAGAGATTCGTGTATGCGATGCATTTACGTGTCTAACAGTCTATGACCTAATAACCTAAATCTACTAAAAATAGCTTATAAAGAAATAAGATTGAAATTCACCTCTGGCAGTTAAGGTTCTCAGATACAACCCTCCTATATCATGCAAACCCCTTCTTTATTTGCGCTTGGGACTAGCAGTGCAATGGTCTAGTGGAGCACTTCACTGTTGGAATTAACTTCTTAGATAAAGTAAAACTCCTAAATTACTTGACTAATTCAAACCTACCCAAAACATCCTAAGTTTTTATGAGTTTTTATGAAGTCCTAAGTTAAAGAAGAATAAAATGTTCCTTTAATCAGTATAATGTAATCTTAACATGTGAATTGATTTGAAAAACCGTGAAGTTTCTATGATTTGATTGGTGGAATTTTATGATTTGATTGTATCATTCTATACAGTTTGAATTCTTTATTAGTAACATCCGACTCTGGAGTTGAAAGTTCCGCTTCCAGGAGATAATGTACTGATATGCTTACTTGTCTTATGTTCTGTTGAGACTTGAGATGTTGTGCTTTAACTTTATTGTCCAATTCAAATCAGTGTAGTCAAGGCGTCTAGGCGAGGCGTTGCCTAAGCGATAAATTTAATATAAATATATATATATCACGTATATATATTATTATATATAACATCCAAAAGACCAAAACTACACACCCACATTCCACAAAAATATAAAATAAAAAGTCTATTACAATCATTCATATCACATAACCAAAGACATGTTGACATAGTGGAGTATTAAATACTTCAAAATATGGGTCAAATACCCAAATTTGTGTCTGTCCATGTTACATGTATAATGTTAGGCCCTAAAGCCTCAAAAATGTATTCAGAATTACAACATGATGATTGAAGATTATGGAATAATAGAAGAACTTTATCATTTGAACTAAAGAAATAGTAAAATATTTAAGAAGAGCTTCATCGTGTGCTGTCCCAACAGTGTGATGCCTATCTGGACTGGATTATGTATATTTCAACCATCGACCCATCTAATTTTTTTATTTCTAAATTTTGAGCTTCATATTGGCTTTAGAAGTATCTTGTTTGTTTTGAAAGGTACAACATTCAGCAGATTACCCGGGAGGTGGCTTTAATGAAAAAATATATATTTTTAGTGAAAAAAATGATTTAAAATCTTGTTACTTCTTCATTACATGATTTTTCTTTTTTTTTCTATTTATTGAGAGTTTTGGATTTTTTTTTAAAGCAAAAAAAGAAAAAAAAACAGCTTTTATAAGGCAGACCGCTTAGGCGTCCGCCCAGATATCGAACGCCTAGGCATCTAGGTGACTGCCTAACTATTTTCGACTGCCTAATCACCTAGTCGGGTGGCCCACCCTCAAAAAGGCCTAGGCAATGCCTTAACTACACTGATTCAAATAGCTTTTTATTATAAATCCAGTCACGCACTGATATTCTTTTATAGTTGGAAGGGCAATGCTAGGCTCACTTTATTTTTCATCTACTCTCCTTTTTGAACAAAAAATCAAAAAATGTGGCAGTTTTTTGGTAGGACCTACCATTTTTTTTTGGGTATTCTTATTTAGAAAGAGAGAAAATGAATGAGAAGGAAAGTGAACCTAACAGTATCTTAGTTGGAAATGTGTGTTCAAAATATCGTAGTGTCCAGCGGGTCGCTTTCTCTCTATTATTCTTTCTTCATTTTCTCGTTGTTTTCGATATGGGGTTTCTATAAAACGTCTAAAGATAAAGTCTGCTAAATTTGCATTGCTGTTTTGTATATTAAATCTAGAGATATTGATGTTGTCAGGTGCTAGGCTTGATGGCTTCAAACATGCAGTCTTTGTCCCGAGATAATGCTGATTCAAAGCCTTCATTTCGTAAGCCTTGAGATGCAGTTAATAGGAAGTATGGACGCCATTCTCCTGTTAGCGGATCGTCTTCATCTGGTGGTTAGTTCTTCAATATGATTTCCATTTTCTGAGTTTTGGTTTCTTAATATCTTAGATTGGTAGATTATCCTTTCAGTGAGAGTCTAAATTATAGTATCCCTGGGCTTTGGATATTGCTAAGCACAGGATAATTTGCTTTTTTTTTTAAACCTTAAACAGTTCTTAATAATTTTACCAACTGCAGAAATTTCTTATATCTAATTTTGATTCTAGTTGGGATAATACATTGATACAGTAGGAGAATTTTAAATTTGACGCTTGTGGTTGCTTGTTGACCAGTGCTACAATGCCAATTGCTTTAATTTTTATTTTTCGTAAGAAATATTTGAGCCTCACATACTTTGCTTGTTAAAACCATGTCATTTTCCTTTGTCAACTTTAATTTATATTTGTAATAGATATTAATATAACTTAGACACTGATTTTATGCTGGTCAATGTTTTAAATATCTGTGACATATACGATAGATTCCCCCTGATATATTCCTGTCTCTGGGATCTGGGTAGGGCTATATTTGGGTCAATGTTGTAAATATCTGCGACATATGCGATATGAGCATAGCCACCTGCTCGGGTCGAGGAGGAGACTATTCCTCCTCGCTCTCCCAAAGGCCCTTAAGGTTTATTGCTCGATCCATGTATGTAAACGTTGATCGAATTTTTAGACACAGGGATCTCTTCCTTATTTTTCATAGAATCTTCACCAAATTTGCTTATCTATTGGTTGTTCAACCCCAAATCAATCAAAATTTAGTGAAAATTGTTGGGTAGAACATGTCGACAATTGTTTTTGGAAAAAATGATGAAGGTTTACTTTTCAATTAATTTTTAGATTTAATGTTAATAGTAGGCCAATCAACTTTAAATTTAAGTATCTTGTGTATTTTTTAGTTATCTATGACTCGTCAAAAAAAGTATATTTCTTAACCCAAAATATTTTTTACGATTTGAATAAAATCGTTTAAAAATTTCACTATAGATGGTGTACAACCTCAGGTGAATGATGACAGTGTTCCATGACTCAGTGCCTATAGTGTCCACTGATTGAGTGCTAGTTCAGCTAGGCGAGCGCATATCCTATTTTTCTGGTTGAATATAACGTGGTACGACCGATACAAAAATATATTAACATGGTACATCATCGTCATAGTGAGCACAATGTAGTCCTTTGAGAATCATTTTATCGCCCTCCTAGTTTGGAAAGAGATTACATTTTCAAGCCTTTGTGCAATGTTGGGATTTCGTTGAGCTTTTGTGGAGTGGACCTCCTATGTAATGCACTAGTATTTGAGCTTAGATTTCTATTTTTAATGATTGTTAGATGTTTACACCTTCATGAAGGGTAGACTGATGAGTCTAGCAGCATTTGGTTTAGGGCTATCTTTGCTTCATTAGCAATTGCATTTCAGGCAACATCTAGACAAAGGGGATTCCTCAGCAATTTTTTGCTTTGCTGATGTTGAAAGCAACCAATTTTTTTTGTATTTTTTCTATTAACAATTATGAAATAACATTAAAATGCGCTATAATCGCCTAATTAGCCTATATTTCTAGTTAGGGATTATATATCCATGCTATTTATCTTTTTACAAATATCACCAATAAGTCATATGCATATACTCACGATGGTTTCGCATAAGTAAGTATATTGCATCTTGAGCAAGACCTTGGTTTTGTTTTAATGTACAACTTACAATAGATTTCTGTCTAAGTTCGGAAATATCAATTGGTATGTGAGCGATTCTAGAATTTTTTTTCTTTCTTGTTTTTTGTGTAAATCTTCCTCATTTCACTTGGATTTGTTGTTACCCCCAATACTAGAATGGCGGTGAGCATTGTCGGTAGATGTTTTGCGGCTAATTTTTTTTTTCACAAAGGCAATACATGATGTTTTGTTATTATATTTTTTTAATGTTTTTAAGCTTACTAGTAGGAAAGGCATCAGACGTCAAATTTCGTTGCATGGCTTTTAAGTCGGCTTCAATTGGCCGAAATCTTTTTTAATTTTGGACAAGAAAATATACGCGGAAAGTTTTTTTAATTGTTTAAACTTACGCACAATTCAAAGTTGGTCAAGTTAATGGAACGATTTAGAGAAGATTACAAGAAATCGAGACGACAATCCCGCCGGCAAGAGAAAGCCGTCTTAATTTAAGGGTAATGATGGATTCCCTTGGTAAGATGATCGGAAAAAGCGTCCTCTAACTCTTTATCTAGTTGTAGCTAGTAGCTTCTTGCCCTCCCTCTATATTGTTGCCTTCATTTATTTGAGACTATCAATATAATGGGTTTCTAAATCCTACGGGTGATGATGTGCCAAGGAATTCTCATTGTGGTTTGCGTGATGCAAGAATCATATACTTGTTGTTAGTCCACCATTTGTAAATTTTAGTAGGCCTAATGTGTTTCGGTCATTTAAGAGCTATCTGAATACTGGGCCTGTCTAATGGTGCGGCCCACTACTTGCTCAGACTTTCTCCCTTGATGCCTTGGCCTCAGGTTCCAAAGGTATTTCAAAGAATCCTTACACGTTGTCTCAACCTCTTTATTAAAACTTGGCGGTTTCGACCGGAAACTTGGCCGGTCACCTCGACTCGCTAGTTTCGGTGTCGTGTTTTAGGTAACACTCGAAATGACCGAAAATCGAGTAACTCGCCCTGACTCGCCCGTTATTTACTTTTTTATTATTACACTGAAACCGTAACTCGCTCTGACTCACCCCGCTGCCCGAGTCCCCTACC
>JABCRI010000578.1:0-46198 GCA_015143295.1 Tetracentron sinense
CGCCTTTTGTGGCATACAGGAGAAGGTCCCCATACATCAGAATGAATCAAATCAAATGGAGAAGAAGAAACAGAAATACTTCGATTAAAAGGTAAAGCTGAAAATTTTGCCAGTTTACATCCACTACAATTAGAAATATCATGAGTTTGCAAATTTCCTAAAACCCCTGTAGATGCCAAAAATCTCAACGAGAAGACGAAACATGACCAAGACGAGAATGCCATAAATAAAACTAGAAGAAGAAGAACTCAAGTGAAAAGAAGACAAATCAACACTAGTAGCAGCAGCAACTGGCACTTTTAACTCATCCAAAATATATAGTCCCCCCTTCCTACGGCCTGTCCCAATCAGCTTCTGAGACTGCAGATCCTGCACATAACAAGAAGAAGATGAAAATGTGACTAAATTACCAGAATCACATAATTGACCAACAGAAGCAAGATTTAATGTGAGTTTCGGAATATGATAAACATTAGGGAGAGACAAGTGAGGCGTGACAACAGAGCCAACACCTGCTAAAGGCATAGGAGTGCCATCAGCAGTCATGACAGGAATAGAAGACGAAGGAGATACAGAAGCAAAAGACGAAGAATCTGGAGACATATGATGTGAAGCTCCAGAATCCAAGACCCATATAGAAGATGACATACCTGAAGAACTGTGAGGCAACTGACCTACGTAAGAAGAAGCAGACATAACTTGTGGCTGTGAGGAGAGAAACTTCTGAAATTGCTCAGCCAGAGTACTAGGATCGGTGAAAGGACCTGATGAAACTACTGCTGCAGTATTAGACTGTGGTGGTTTGTAACCCTGAAGTGGTCTATAAACATTAGATTGTGACTGGTTGCCAGGCTTCCAAGCTTGAGATTGCTGCTGTGATTGATTCTGTTGTCTCAACTTAGGACATTGAGCCTTCCAATGGCCTTTCTGCTTACAGAAACTGCACTCGTCAAAGGCAACTCTTGTATAAGGCTTATTCTGATTATTAGAGGGTGGCTTAGAAGGTACTACTAACACAGAAGGATTAGAAGTAGAAAGAATTCCCTTTTCAGAATGAGACTTAAGACGTATTTCTTCAGCCAATAACTCACTGACAACTGAGTCAACAGAAGGAAGTGGAGAACAATGCAAAATTGAACCTCTAAGTCCTTCAAAATCACTGCGAAGTGCCGTTAAAAACTGTACCAACCGTTGCTGCTCTCTACGATCAATATAGGCACCACATGCCTTTAATTCTGTCGATTCTGTAAGAGCCAATTGATCCCAAAGATCTGTCATAGCAGAATAAAACTCCTGAATACTCATATTCTTCTGCTGAAGAGCTCGTATGTCATTCTCTAATTGATATTGCTTTGCAAAATTTGATTGAGTGAATAACCTCTGTAGATGATCCCAAACCTCCTTTGCTGTCTCATACTTCGCCAACTGTGTACCTATGGAATGTTCAACAGAATTGTTAATCCAAGTAATAATTTTCGCATTGTTTGCTTCCCAGGCATCTATCAAAGTTTCATAACCCTCATCGGTATTCTTGGGTTTCACAGAAGTTCCACTAACATATCCCCACATCTTTTTACCCTTAAGAAAATTTTTCATCACATAACTCCAATACGAATAATTCTTTCCATCCAATCTCACACTCACAGACTGAAGCGAATCGTCTTTCACCCGCCATAATAAAGAAACAAAGAAAACCAAAACGCAAAAGAAAGAAAAACGAAATACTAGATTGCGATGCGAGATACCAGATTGCAGAAACTGTACGAACACCCAATGAAATAAAGAGACTATATATTGGCTAAACAATCCCATGAAATTTAGCTCTGATACCATGTTAAACAATCCAATGAAATAAAGAGAAACACAAAAAATAAGAAAAGAGGAGGCTAGGGTTTCATTGATGCTGTCTAATACAAAAATACTAAAAGAGTATTTAACCTAAATACAAAGAGACTATATATAGGCTAAAGAAAGGAAGCTGAAAAGGCAGGTAAATAAAAGTACTATTCTACCCTTAATAAACCCTTAATAAACAACCCTATATTTCTTAACAAGATCAATATCAAACAGCAAAACATGAAAAGAAAACACTTGACTAGAACCCAAATTTTATGTTCAAGATGAATTAATGGCATATATTGCTGCCATGAACGGGTTAGTATTGGGTTTGAATCTAGTGTAATCAAAACATAGCCTAGGCAATGCCTAAGCCATCGCCTCGCCCCGTAGATCATGATCTAGGCGGGCACTCACTAAATCTTGTATAATACAAACAAAAATAAATAAATAAATTTTGATCCCCTATGCATTGCCTAAGCAATGCTTAGGCCTAGCCTAGCCTAGGGAACCCCCTATGGCCTGAATGCCTTCACTACATTGCAGCAATCACAGTTTATTATGGATCATTTGAATGTATGCTTGATGAGGGTGACAATGATGATGCAGATTGTACAAATTAGTTAAACTAGGGCAAGACTATGAGCCTTGATTTGTGAATTGAAAATGGCCCTTGATTGTATAGTTTAAGATATTTCTAAAGAGTTATTTTAGATACATTTCCAAAGATAGCCTCACGGAGAAGTCTTGGGGATCTAATAGAAGAATGAGAAGATGGATTTATATAGAGCGGAATGGCAAAACAGGATTTGTGCGTCCAATCCCAAATAGTTGGGAAAAGGCTTGGACGATGACAATGATTCTTACTGATGAGTAGCCATATCTTTGTTCATTGACATTTGACGGAATTGAGTTAATCTTATGAATTAGTAAAAGTTAATAATAGTATCTTGAATGCTTGGAATACATATTTCGAATTAATGAATAGTATCTTGAAAGCTTGGAATACAATGTTGATGAATCATGAATTAAATTTAATATTATTTGTTCTTTATGCTTATGAGTGCTTTGATTGCTTTTTGAAGGCAATGCTGTCATGATGCAACCATGCTGACGATACATGATCCGAGATCAGTAAGAAAGTGCCAGACACATTTGGAAAGTAAAACATTGCAAGAGGCTGCTTCTTGCTAAATTCCAAATGTAGATCTTTTGATAAATACTGAAGTCTCTCACAGTTCTTTAATAAATCTGTGCAATCAAAGACTACATACACCCTCTGTTTCTGGAAAAGCTGTAGTGGGCTTACGAGCCATTATTTTTTGAAGGTATCAAACCAAGGAACTTCGAAGAGATGGTTGGTAAGTAGTTTTACCTCACCTCCAGTTTCTACTGAATACATTTTTCTCAATATAATCTTTTGAACTGATAGTTACATCATACACATGTGTCATGTTTCGGTAACTTTTGTTGTGCCGATTGCGTATCTCCGCTTCATCGGACAATGAGTATCGTTCATCTCGTAATATAGCAATCAACTTGTCTGTTATTGTACAAGGCAATTTTGTTTTGTTTCTCAACTTACATGTTTGATTACTGCCTATCAGGAGTTCATTAGTGCCGGGTGTAATTGGTAAATGCATATGCACTGGGCTGCACTGATGAGGGATTGAGGAAAGAACTTATTGATGTAATGGTTGAAATAGACAGGATCCAAATTTATGGTTGAACGACCAGTTTGAAATCCAAAAATTTATCTGAGAAGGTCATAATCGTTCCTACTCTGTTTAACTATTAGTTAAGGGAAGAATCTTTTAAGTCTAGTTACATTAACTTCAGATTAATTTGGGCTGCATTATTATCTTCCTTAATTATTAAAAGACTTATACTTTCAGAGAGTGGAGGTCTAAGATTTTTTAACCTCCCCACCTGTATTCTGTAGTTTACCAGTGGGACAAACTTCTTGCACTTTCTTTTCTTTTTCCATTTTGTTGCCTATTGTCACCTACTTAAACCCAAAGCTGTTTTCTTTGAGGACACAAGAAAAGGGACGGGGTTCAATAAGAACCAGATTTATCACTCACATTTTGTTGGGCCTGGACGTGAGCGTCGTCACAAATGTCATGAAGTTGTCAAGTAAAGTGAAACCAGTTGCTGTTGGATCTATGCTCACCCAACTTCATTATGTACCTAGCCAATTCGAGTCGAGAAGAAAATTCATACCATGCTGATACAAGGGAATTTACAAAATAAGATTAATTCCAGTCATTCTATAACATTTTACCAAGTAGATATGAAGTTTCATGGTTGGTCTTTAAAATTTCAGAATGCCGATACTTTTGAGGGTGGATCCCTTTGTGCAGATGACTGTATTACATGAGATTCTTACGGTTAATCATCTACCTCATAGAGGTCAACGAGTTAATTATTCATCAAGAAATTAAGAGAGATGCGGAAGAATGTGATAATGGATTCTTTTGAAACAGGGCCACTCTATCAAGGCTTCAAGGTCACTTTAGTATCAAGGGCTTCTATATATTGAAGAGATTCTCATACATTGATAGAACTTGAGGGGAGCATTGTGTATAAAAGGTGGATCAAGCTATCTATAAATGAACAAGATGAGATCTAGAAGGTAAACCCAACCACATGGTACAAAGAATTCCAACCAAGCTGAGATTAGAGTTCTTAAGCGAGGGTCAAATAATCAGACTGGTCTTTTATATTAAGGGTGTCTGGTAAGTTGGAAGGTCCTTGGAGGCTTGTTAGTTCCATCCGTCGTACCTTTGAATTTAAGGCATTATCTTATTTTTGTGCATAACCTGCGTATAGCAGCATCAAAGATTAGTCTAGTCTTTACCCAAAAGGATTTCACGTAGAGAATCATTGTACATAGGGAACCCACTCCCTAAAGCGATATGTAATATCCAAGGTAATAAAAATCGCCGAAACCGATACGAAACGGGCGATACGTATAGGTATCGGTAGCCTTCTGTACAATATTTGTACTGATACGAAACTGGCGATACGTATCGTTTACTAGTTATGTATGTTTTAATTCAATGTAGAATTCTAATTGTGTTTGCTACTTTATTTTAAGTCGCTTCCATGACTTTATATTTGGTAAATTTGTTCTTATAACTCATTTGATTTATTTTTTAAAACTTAATTTGATTTTTTTTTTTTTTTTTAAAGAAAAAGAAACAATTATACGTATCGTCTGAAACCGATACATCCCCCGAAACCGTATTTTTAATCCTTGGTAATATCTTCCTTAAGTCCTGTTGCTTTGAAAAGAAAAGGAGAATAAATATCTTTCAAAGTAGCAAATGATTTTCTGGATGGTGATCTATATGTACTTGGTGTATTCCGCATCACTCTCTCCAGTCTCCATATACTACTTAAGTCCTTGGAGTAGCTGCATAACATAAGTAGTATATGACCTTCCAAGTCAGAAGCAATTTTATATTGCCTAATTAAGCTTCTAAGTTATGTACTACCATTTAAAAGTGCAAATTGTGCCCTTTATGTGGTGTATGATTGTTGGATAGATACTAGGCTGTCCGTGAAAACTGTGGAAAGGATTAAGGAATCGAACCATCCCATTTCAAAATGCAGGTTGATGAGTGCATTCTCTGGTTAAGCATTATATTCATCACCATCTTGTGTACGCCACAACCAACTATTGTTAGATGGTCATCAATGCCTCCGGTCTCAGCTGAAATCATGCTTCAGTGGAAAGGATTTTGTGCTCTAATTGCAAATGCATATTGTATAAAAGGAATGGCGTGGACCTATCTGCATGTTTTGCTTTACCTTGGGTTTTCATTTCATTTAGTCTCTGGTATCAACACAGCCTTACATGGTGTACTTGTATATGTGACAAGGAGATTCAATTCGTATCGTAAGAAATCATCTGTTGAACAAAGACTCTCATCCTTGCTTACACATCTTAGATTCTATCATGTGTCCAAAAATTATTTATATACTCTGTAATAATATAAAGATGTATTTTTTTTTTTTTTTAAATATTATGTTTACTTATATGAACTAATATCCTTTTTATTATAATGTCTTGTTGGAATATTAGCCTTCAGGTGTCAGTGTATCTGAAAGATCTTACCATATCTGATCGAATAATTGTTGTGTCAAAGTTATTTCAATACTTCTATCTTTCAAATATGGTATCTTACCAGCCCAATCTCTTGGAAACCTTGTTACTTGAACTTGGCTACTTAAAGTCTTAGATTTGACTTAATCTTGTTTTTGGACTACAGCGTAGATATATCCTTTTCTTTTATGTGTCATGCCAGGTTCATTGCCTAAAGTTTAAATATTAAGAGATTTGCTTCATCCATGTTTCGCATTAAGCCTTTCCTATGCTTAATTACCTCAGGCTCCCAGTGAAGACTCTTCAACAAGAACAAACGGCAGTAGTGGGACGTGCTGAGGAGCCGTCTGTTGTTGCTAGCCGAATGCAATTAGTGTTTAGCACACTCGAGGTTTGCTAGTTCTTTCGATGTTTTCTACAGATCATTTTGATATATGTTTTCTAGAGATCATAAGAGAAGAAATATGGCGAACCTAAGGTCCATTCTTGAATAAGTCCTCATACCCTTCCATATACATGGATGGCTAACTCATCTGTCTATAGTCTATACTGCTTCAGTCCCCAACCAACGCTTGGATAGAGCATAATCTACAAGTTAGACTGACTAAGGGTTACATCTAACCACCTGATGAGGGGATGGGAAGGCTAGGATCCTTCAGACAGTATGCTGTTGAGTTAAGCCCCATTGAAGAGGTTGTCCACCAATAGTGTCTGCACTCTTCAGTGGGCTTTATACAGGAAATGAGGACAAACTTCTCTGAGGATTATGTACCTCACGTCCATCATATATGTTCTCAGATAATCACACGTCAAACAAGACAATGATCAAATGTTATCTACAGCAGAAAACCTTTAAATGTAAGAACATTTTTTCTCCAGTTCAAATTGAACAAAGTTGCTGCTAAGAAATGTCATCGTATGCCTATAATATGCGTGGAAATCATCTAATGGTTTTGTTGCCTTTTACAGGTAGTGAGTCCACAATGGCCAAGAGTTTAGTTGTGTCTAGTGCTTCAATATCAAAAATTTGTGTTCTCTTCGGACCTTTTCTCGGATATGTTCCATTAGATAAATGCGAATCAAATGTAGCAAAAACTGGGATTACATTTTGTAATTGAAGTTCATGTATAAGTTTCATTAACAAGATCTAAAATTTGTGTGAAAATGCAACTTAAGCTATATGTACTGTGATTCTTTTTAATTATCAGAGTCACGATTTTTTTTTTGGTGATCACTATTAGAGTGACGGTTGAGCCTGTAATTTATCATTACCTTCATTATGTAAGTTACACAGTTATTTATAATTTCCTTTTATGGATTGTAATATTGTATGATTCTTATCTTTGTTTTTTCTGTTGAATAAAAATTTCTAGTGATAGCAAAAATGTATTTTCATGGCCTGTCAATTGTGAACAAAAGGGTTCTTCTTTTTGGCCAAGGTGGATGAAACTATGCGGATATTTTGGTGTTTAAAACCTCGATATTAATACATCAAACATACTCTCCTAAGGACATACTCTCACAGAAAGCTAAGATCTACATCCATTGATCTCAAGTCTTGCCTAAGGACATCTCCTATATATGTGAGTCCTTATTCGCTGTTCTGAACCATTCGATCTAAACTCTTATTGTTAAAACCCAATAAAAAATCCTTGAGGCCAAATTCGACCTAATTATACCAGCATAACCATTCAGTCTAGAATCATTTTTTATGATAAAGAGAATGGCAGTACTAGTGGTAATCGCTTTTAAATCAACTCTCTAGCAAAAAGTGGTACATGGTGTTATTTTTACAGATTATTATCATAGTAGCACCAATTATTATGTTGCTTTTTTTGATCTCATAGCACCAATTATTATATATGTTACTTTTTTTTTTTTGTGATAGATTGTGTTGCTTTAATCGATTATACAAACACAAATTAGTAACATCATGTTTCTAAACCCGCACGGTAGCTGAGTTGGTTTGGGTCTTGGGAGAGATTCTCAAGTTCTCGAGTTCAACTTCTTCTAGGCTTAATTACCTGATGCATAAGGGCCTAGTCCTTCTTTATCGGGGTTGGGACACCATCCGTTACGAGAAAAAGAAAGAAAAATGTTTCATTTTTATGCAAAAACAGGTGATTTCAGGGATTGCCTCTACATATCAAGGTATGATTAGCCATAACTCCATGTATATCCCCATTTGTAAAACGAATCTCTATGGTACTCTCAAATATACTCCCAAATTTTAACTCTTTAATTCAAATATTTAAAGGTTTATTTTTGGTAAACTCAATCATACCACAAGGCAATGACTGAAGGCAAAGACAAGGGAATACTCACACCACCCAAGCAAACACACACACACACCACATGCAAACTCACACACACACACCACACACATGCAGCCCATGTAAGCTTCAAAATATTTAAAGGTTTGACTTAGCTTATTTTGTCATTTTCTAAAGTTACATCAACACTAATCTTGAAAACCTTATTTATTTGAATTAGGATTTAAGAATTTATTTGCGTGTACACCAATGTTATCAGAACCGGACCGGTCAACGAACAGACTGAGTGACCGGTTCCCGGTTTGATCGTTTCGACCATGTCCTTTTTTATTAAAAAAAAAAAAATCCCAATTTTTACTCATTTTTGACCCGTTCTCAACCGGTTCTGACCACCGGTTTCTGGTTCAACCAGCCGATTCTTCCGGTTTTGACAAAACAATCGATTTTTAAATATGTCAGGCTTTAGGGGGGTTTGGAAACTGATGAGGGGACCAGTTCCCAATTTTTCCAGTTCGACCAACCAGTCGGGTCCGATTCTACTGTATGTGCTTTCATAAAGGCAAGGCCATTGTTTGATAGGGTCTCAGGTCTCAATCGGGAAGATTTTGTCAAAAAGAAGGTTCTCAGCTTTACTGTGATTTAGCTTTTGACCTAGAGAGATTGAGCTAGCTTAATTAAAATTTCTATTTATTAGTGCTCAACCTTCTTTTTCATTTCTTTCTTTGGTTTGGTGAATCTATGTATGAACGACAGACTCGTCTCATTCAACATTCAGGTCTTAACAGTAGCATTATCCACACTTCACTCCCTACTTACGTAGAACACATGCATCTAATCGCTTAAATATGGACCATCATACTCAGTGGGATATTTACGTAGACACATGCATCTAATCGCTTAAATATGGACCATCATACTCATGGGATATAAATAGATAATCTCAACCAAGAATCAAAATAAGAAATCTGTTTTGATAAAGATTAGGTTCACAGTTCCAATTCTGAGTTTCAAATGAAGCTTTTTATTTGGAAACCATATTCAAATTACAATTATAACTTTCAAAATAGAGATGTCTCACCCCCCTCTCCCCTCCCCCCCCCGCCCCCCCCCCCACACACACACACAGTTCGCTACTAAGAAAAACACACTCTTTTGCTTAATTAGATTACAACTTCAA
Source organism: Tetracentron sinense (assembly GCA_015143295.1). Classification (NCBI taxonomy): domain Eukaryota; kingdom Viridiplantae; phylum Streptophyta; class Magnoliopsida; order Trochodendrales; family Trochodendraceae; genus Tetracentron; species Tetracentron sinense. The sequence goes on from JABCRI010000578.1 coordinate 9,398, forward strand.
TATACTTGGACTAGTTTTATGACACCACGGGTTTAGTGTCCACCACCGCCACCTCCGCCAGCACCCCCACCAGCTCCACTGCCTTTCCCATCTCCAACTCCAACGCCAACCCCAACCCCAATTCCAATCCCAACTCCTCCGCCGATCCCATGACCACCTCCAGCACCACCTCCTATCCCTCCACCACCGCCAACACCACCACCTGCACCAAACCCACCACCATGACCTGCCCCACCACCGGCACCACCGCCGCCTCCGCCTCCAAAGCCTCCACCACCTCCAACACCGCCACCAGCTCCACCTCCTACACCACCACCTGCCCCGAATCCACCACCATGACCCGATCCTCCACCAATACCCCCACCTCCACCACTACCCCCGCCTCCACCTCCACCAACACCTCCTCCGGCACCACCGCCTATACCACCCCCAGCTCCAAAACCTCCTCCATGACCTGACCCACCACCGGTACCACCTCCGCCCCCACCACCAAAACCACCACCTCCACCAACACCTCCTCCGGCACCACCGCCTACACCACCCCCAGCTCCGAAACCTCCCCCATGACCTGACCCACCTCCGGCACCACCTCCTCCACCACCACCAAGACCACCACCTCCACCGACACCTCCTCCAGCACCACCGCCTACACCACCCCCAGCTCCGAAACCTCCCCCATGACCTGACCCACCTCCGGCACCACCTCCTCCACCACCACCAAACCCACCACCTCCACCCACACCTCCTCCGGCACCACCACCTACACCACCCCCAGCTCCAAATCCTCCACCATGACCAGACCCACCACCTGCACCTCCTCCTCCGCCACCACCAAAACCACCACCTCCACCGACACCTCCTCCGGCACCACCGCCTACACCACCCCCAGCTCCAAAGCCTCCCCCATGACCCGATCCACCACCTGCACCACCACCACCACCGCCGCCAAAGCCTCCACCACCTCCAATTCCTCCTCCATCTCCAAGACCACGCCCAAAGCCTCCTCCACAGCCCCGTCGACCTCCAAAGCGACAATCGTCATTCCCGAATCTAGTTTTATCAAGCTTTTTGTCTCCAAGAGCAACTGCACTCAGATGGAAGACAATGCTCAAGAGAAGAAGAACAACAAAAGGCCCAAATTTTGAGGAGACACCCATGGCTCACACACGATAAGGTGGTTTCTCAGCTCAATTGCTTGCTCTTCTTCTCCTCAGTCCCCTCCTTATATAAGCTTCTCCCCTAAGTAAATCTCTACTTCTACGCTCACTCTAGGCATTTATTAGTGCATGTTCATGCGCGTTCGAACCGTTGGGGATATGGCGGGAGCATTAAAAGAGAAAACCCAAGTCAAAGAAGAATAGATAAGTCATAGATGATGCGGGTCAACCCTGCCGACGCTCCATCACTCTCTTACTCATCTCTCCTCAAAAAGTCACCGTGGTTAGACTTTAAAAGTTTTTGATTGACTCGGTGATTCTATGATCATGGGTCTTGAAGACTTGAACGTGCATGTTAGTACATGAGCTGCTCATAAAATAGAGTGAAACTTGGCAATAATGTCTTTTTGATGGTTGAAATTTGAGCTATCTTAACGGTATGTAGATACCATAATCAATCAAATCTACATTGAAATAAAAACTCTCTTTAACAGTTTGATCAATGTACTAATTACTTCTAAGCCGCCAGTGATCTCTAGATCCATTGGTTAAGATCATGTGATGGTGGAACTTCGAGCTAAGCCAAAAGGGGTAGGTAGATGATGGAGAGCTCAATTATTAGCTCTTACCAAGATGGGATGGTAGTGATGTACCGTGGACGGTAGATTTGGTGTTGTGTAAGGTTAGTCAATCTATCAATTTCTGAACTCCTTGATGACAAGCTCATTTGTAAATTCTAATAGTTATAAAAAAAGGAGTACGAAAATGCAAGTATGCTTAGCAAAATTTTAACTATACACGTGTGTACAATTTAGTGATTTACTACATCCGTTTACGTTTAAAGTAACAAGAAGGAGAGAGTAGGAGAAACATCGAGCAGGAGAGAAATTGTTTCCTTGAATTCTTTATTCCTTTAATTTACAACTTGCTGCCCAGTTAGGTGAAGATTGTCCTCTAATTAGTAGTAGTTAAATTTTCAATGATTGTGGTATGGTCCATTTATATAAGTTTGTTTTCTTCGTATTTGTAAAATGACAGTATGTTATCAAAAAAAGAAAAAGTAAAATGACAGTAAGTTAATATTAGATATTTTCCTTCCCAAATTATGGTATTGGGCGGCCTGTGGCTGTAATAGTCTTATGCTGAAATTGTAAATAAATATGTGATAGTAACCTCTGCCATAAAAAGAACTCAGACCAAAGTTTAATACGTAATCAGTACATAAATAATATTCCATAGTCATTAGAATGGCTTCGGTTTAACTCTGGTGGATACCCAAGGTGGGACCTCGGGCATCCACACATCATTGGACATGTGACATTTTAAAGGAGGAGAGAAATCAAGTGGGGAGAAGTCAAAATCATGGGGAGAAAATGAAATGACTTCTCTCCAAATTATCGCCAGGTGCCTAATGATGTGTGACCTCGGGCATTCAGCAGAGGTAAACCGAATTAGAAGAGGTAATCCGATGCCGCTGAAAAAAAAAGGAATCAGAAAAGAAAGAACTCACTTTTTACGAGATCTAGGGTTCCGACGAGATCGAAGGCTGGGGTTGTTCGTTTCGGGGTTCTTCGATTTCTGTTGAGAAATCGAGATCTCACAGTCGTGTTTCTTCGAATCCTGAAACGAAAATCAGGGACTTCGAAGACGGTGGTCCAGACTTCGGCTCCTGTTGGGAATCTCCAAACTTCGGTTCCGGCTACGAGATCAACTGCAATCCAGACAAGGAGATCAAACGGCGAGATCAACTAGGGTTCCGACGAGATCGTCTGAGAGGCTGGGGTTCAGTTTGGTTTTTGCCGAGAGTTAGCGGCCATGGCCGCGTCGCCTCCGGTAGGGACTGTTACCGGAGGATTGAGGGGAGGTGACAACGGTGGTTCGCTGGTTGCAGGTGGTGGTTCGGGGGATGCTATTGTCGGAAAAGGGGAAAATTTCGCAGGTGGAAAATCCTTTGCACAAGCTTTGCAGAGGCCAATTCCATCTCCGAAATTCAAAATCCCTCTGAGGAAGCCAGAACTGATTAATGGGGAATTAGGATTTGTTTTCTCAGATGTGGAGATGGAAAGGGCTGCTGAGGATCTGAAGTTTGCTTTGATTCTAAAATTTCTTTCTTCAAGGCCGTCTATCGATGTCCTTCGGAGGCAGATTATCCAATCTTGGGGTTTATCTGAAGTCCCAATGATAAGTTTTATGGATAATTTTCATGTGTTATTGCATTTGGCAAACGAAAAAGACTATATTCATGCTTGGGCAAGAGAAGGAAGAATGGTGGCAGGGTGTCAGTTTCGTCTATTTAATTGGTCCGTGAACTTTGACGTCAACAAAGAGCCATCGATTGCACCACAATGGATATATTTACAAGGTTTGCCTTTACATTTATATAGATTGGACTGTTTACAGAGTCTTGCCACTAGATTTGGTAGATTTTTGGGTACTGATAATGCCACATTATATAGAACAAGAGCCACTGGTGCAAGATTGTGTGTTGAAATAGATTTACAAAAGGATCCTATTGAGGGTTTTCCGTTGGTTGTAGGACAAAAACAGAGTTGGCAAAAAGCCATATACGAGAAAAGGGGTTTTTATTGTAATAAATGTTTTAGACAAGGTCACACTGAAGTTGTATGCCGTGGTGGAGAGAAGCCTAAGCCTAAAAGGAAGGAAGGCTTGAGGAATGAGGGAGATGGGAAGGTATGGAAAGAAGTGGGTAGGAAAAGAAAATGTGAGGGTTGAAGAGGAAGGTCCTGTTTTGCTAATTCAGGATCAGAGGGAGGAGGGGAAAAATAATGAAGTTGTGTATGCGCCTTTGAATGTGAATGAGAAAAATAAAGAAGTGGAGATTAGTAGTGCCGGTACTGCTAATATGGAATATGATAACTTGATAGATAAAAGTATTGAAGAGGAAGGCGAAATATTTCAAGCAAATAATTCGGATGTTACAAGGGTGCAGGTTGAAATGGGTGGTTGTTCTAGGACTGAACATGACAACAAAGTTGAAAATTCTAAGGAAGGGGAGGAGGTTAATGTAGAGGAAGTGGAAGATATAGAGGGTGAAGAGGAGGGTGTGGTGTGCAGGAACAGTTTTGCTGTGTTATCTGATGGAGATATGGAGGTTGGTATTGATGCTCAAAAGGACTATTGCTCAGACCCAGGTATTGCGCCGGTAGGTCCATCTGAAGGAAGAAATATGAAAGAAGTGCAAGTGAGGAAGTCTAAGAGGGCTAAGGCCTTTCCTCAAAAATTGAACTTATGATTGATAAAGTGATGTCATAGAATGTTAGAGGGTTGGGCACGTCGAAGAGAAGATTAAAGCAAATTGTGAAAGATAAAAAAGTTTCGGTTTTAGCTATATCAGAACCTTTTCAAGATGTGGAAAAGCTAAGAAGGTGGGCGTTGTATTTGCAATTTCCTAATTTTTGTACTAATATAGAGGAAGGTGGGAAGATCTGGCTGTTTTGGAAAGATGATATTCAGGTTGATATTGTGTGAGTTTCGAATCAATGTTTGATTGTTTTATTAACAGAGAATAGAGGTTCTTTGCTTTCTACCTTTGTCTATGCTAAATGTTCTCATATTGAGAGAAGGGAGCTGTGGGAGCAACTTCAGGGGATTTCAAGTTTTGATGTGGCTTGGGTAGTTATGAGAGATTTTAATGTAATTCGGTCGGATGCCGAAAGGGTGGGAGGTAGACCTCGAATGGTTTCATCTATGGCTGAATTCAATGGTTGTATTCATAGATGCGGCTTGTTGGATCTCAGATTTGAAGGAAGACAATTATCTTGGTGTAATGGCCATCAAGGCTTGGCGAGAAGTTGGGCGAAACTTGATAGGGTGCTGATTAATAATGAATTTTCAATAAAATACGGTGAAGCTAAGGCGACTTTGTTGAATAGAAATACTTCAGATCATTCACCTATCCTCTTACAGCTGGTTGTGAATATGGAAAGGTATGGCCCAGCGCCATTTAGATTTCAGAACATGTGGACGTCGCATGTGGATTTTTTGAAAATGGTTGAAATGTCTTGGAATGGACATATGGTGGCTGATTCAGGGTTATGTAAGTTGGTGGGTAAACTGAAGAGATTGAAACAAAGGCTTCGGGTGTGGAATAAAGAGACCTTTGGACGTGTTAGTGGCATTATCCAAGAGTTGGAGGAAAGGGTGGAAAAGTATGAGGCATTATTATAGACAGAGTACTCGGAATCAGTTGAAGAAGAGTTTCTTGTTTCTAAGGCTGAATTGGAGTTATGGTATAAAAGGGAAGAGACAAGGCTAGCGCAGCAAGCAAAAAAAAAATGGTTAACTGATGGTGACCAAAATTCTAAGTTCTTTTATGCGGTGATTGCGCAAAGAAGACGTAAATCTTGTGTGAATTCCATGGTACTACCTGATGGTTCGGTTCTGGATAATATGGAAATGGTTCATGATGGTGCTGTTAATTATTTTGAACAATTCCTGGGTCAGGTTACTTCGGCGCAGAGGCCAAATTGGGATAGTATTATCCAACCGGTGATATCTGAGGACTCTATTCAACAGTTGAAGGAAGAACCGACTGAGGAGGAGGTATATGAAGATTTTTCTTCTATTTCAGTGGACAGCAGCCCGGGACCGGATGGTTTTGGGTCATCTTTCTATCTTACCTGTTGGAAGATTGTAAAAAATGATGTGATGGAAGCGGTGAGGGAGTTCTTCAAAGGTGATATATTGCCTCGGTTTTTTTGTTCCTCTTATATAGTTCTAATTCCAAAGGTAAAGGACCCTCAGTATTTTGATAAATTTCGCCTGATAAGCCTTTGCAACGTGATTTATAAACTATTCTCTAAACTCCTTGTTGGTAAGCTATCCTTGGTGATTGGTGATTTAATCTCGCTTGAACAAGGTGTTTTTGTGAAAGGGATGAGTATTTTTGAAAATGTAACGCTTACTCAGGAGATGACTAAACTCTTACATCGGCGGGTGAGAGGTGGTAATATTATGTTAAAAATTGACATGAGCAAAGCTTATGATCGAGTGGAGTGGCAGGTGGTCGATCATATCTTTCACGCTTTTGATTTTCCAGATTGCTTTTGTAAGTTGATTCAGAACTGCATTTCTACTCCATGGTTTTCTGTCATGATGCATGGTACTTACAGGGGTTTCTTTAAGTCAAAAAGGGGTTTGAGGCAGGGGGATCCGTTGTCTCCGTACATTTTCATCATCATGGAAGAAGCTCTTTCTAGATTGCTTCAAAAGAAGATGACAGAGAAGCGTATTTTACCATTTGCACATCCGAGTGGTGCCCCTATTATATCTCACTTATTGTATGCGGACGATGTTGTTATATTTGTGAATGCTTGTAAAAAATCTGTTCGAAATTTAATGGAGGTGCTCAAGGAGTATGAAAGTTGGACTGGTCAAAGGGTGAATAAAGATAAATCAGCTATTTTTTTCTCAAAAAAGTTGAGTGCTCAGCGGAAGAGAGAACTGCTACATGAGACTGGTTTTGTTGAAGGTAAATTTCCTTTTACTTATTTGGGAGTGCCGATAGTGGATGGTAAATTGAAGGGTTGTCATTTTGACCATTTAATTCAAAAAATCAGTAAGAAAATTGAGGGTTGGAAAAGTAGACTGTTGTCTCAAGGAGGTCGTCTAGTGTTGTTGAGACATGTTCTTTCAAGCATGACATTACACCTGTTATCAGTTTTAAATATCCCGAAGATGGTGATTAAAAAGATACAAGGTATGTTTGCCTCTTTTTTCTGGGGAGTGCATGATGGGAAAGAAAAAATGAAATAGAAGGCTTGGAAGAAATTGTGTGTCCCTGTGGAGGAGGGGGGTATAGGAGTAAAGGACATTTCCGACGTGCAACGGTCTTTATTTATGAAGTTTGGTTGGCAGTTATTAACCCAGAATTCCTTATGGGATAGATTTTTCAGAGCTAAATATGTGAAAGGAGGGCATCTTACTCTTTGTGTGACACATAGATCGGGCTCTTCTTTTTGGAAGAAAATTATGCAGTGCATGCCAGAGCTTTTAAGTAAATCTAAGTGGAAGGTTAGAGAAGGAAATGTAAAATTGTGGTATGATAATTTTCTGGATTCGGGTCCTCTGTTTTCTGAAATTCCAGAAGGAGAGCATTCTCATATAAGATTAAAAGAATTGTTTATTAATAATGTGTGGGATGTGGAAAATTTGCAAATGCTTCTGGGTTTAAATAAAGCTGAAGAAGTGATAGAAAGAGTTGGATATCTTAGAAGTTCCTTTGATATCCTTTTATGGCTCCCAGAAAAGAATGGTTGCTTTACTACAAAATCGGCATGGGATGCGATCAGATTTAGAGCACCAAATTTTGAATGGGCGAAGTGGGTTTGGCACAAATGGTTACCGAAGAAAATTGCTATCTGTATGTGGAAAGCAGCTTTTGAGTGCTTAAGTGTTGATGAAAAGGTGAGAAGAGTGGGGGTGTCTCTTGCTTCAGCATGTGATTGTTGTGATTCAAGACAATCAGAAGATTTGGAGCATGTCTTGAATAAGGGAGAATTTGCTGCTGATATAAGGAGGAAGGTTTCGGTGGAGGTAGGAGTTCCATTCCTTAGGCACCAAAACTGGAAAGAAAGAGTCCAGATCTGGTTTAATAGAGCTTCCCGATACTCCCAATTGGGAACATTGATGGGTTTGATTCCTTGTTTAGTAGTGTGGAGGTTGTGGAGAAGGAGATGCGTGGCTAGAATGGAGGGGAAATTGGAGAGTAGTGCAGATGTTTGGCTGTCCATCAAGCATTGGGTGGGGATTTTGAGTAAGAACATAAATGATATGACGCATTTAAATGAATCTGATGTTCGGATATTGAATAATCTGGAAGTGCCGATGGCAAAAAAAAGAATAAAGCTATGCAAATTGTGAGATGGCTAAAACCGAGACAAGGGCGGTTGAAGTTCAATTTGGATGGGAGTAGCTTCGGGAATCCAGGTCCGGCTGGTGATGGTGGTATCCTTAGAGACTGTACAGGTTCTCTTATCTTTGGTTTTTCAAAATGTTTTGGTTCTTGTTCTAATAATGAAGCTGAATTGCGAGTGGTGCTGGAAGGTATAAATATTTGTAAGCAATTGGGTCATAATGGTATAGACATTGAATGCGATTCGACTATCGTAGTAAATTGGATAAGGTCCCGAAACTGCACTTTATGGTATTTGTGGGATTTTTGGGAGCAGCTTACTGGTTTATTGGAGAGAGTAGATTTTTCTATAAAGCATTCGTATAGAGAAGGGAATAAAGTGGCAGATGCTTTGGCTCGGCAAGGTGCCATGGGGTGGAATAATTTGTTTACAAATAGTGCTCAGCTTCCTAGAATTATCAAAGGTTTGTATAGATTGGATAAGATGGGTACGGCATATATTAGACATGTTTAGAGGGTTTATTGTTGGTTTTGGTTAGGTTAGTTTGCTCTTTTTGTTTGTTTTGTTGCATAGGGTGTTATTCTGTAAACCCCAAGTGTCCTTCTGTTCCCACGGTATTCCTCCGCCACAAGTGAGGGCTTATTAATAAATTTGGGACGGGCTTCCGGCTCTTCTTAAAAAAAAAAAAACCGAATTAGAATAAGCCAAATCTAGTACAAATCGCTTATTATCAACATGAGCAATAGTTCCCTCCACGGGTGAGGAGAGAATTATTGCTCCTTGCTCTCACAATGCCGCCCTGCCATGAACTCAAGTTAATTATTAACCCTATAGTTAAATTTTTTTATTATATTTTTCTAAATACAGAGGATAGATGGGTGAACCCTAAGGGTTAGTGGACCTTAACCACAGTTAAAGGGAGTTGAAAGAGGGACATGAGGTATGAATAAGAGACCCAAGATGCCCCTCCTCACGTCACTGACCGAGGAGTTGATTATTTTCCTTATCAAAATACCCTGAAATCATCCATTATCCATCCAATAAATATGTCCAAAATAGATAGATACCCATTACGTATGTAGTCCCAGTTTGAGTTGCCCATGACCTCAATACAAACCTGATCGACATTGGCTTGAGATTTTCCGATCCAAGCACAACCTAAAATTTGAAAAGTTCAGCTTAAGCCCAAAATCAACTCTCTTGTGGAAAGTAGTATATAGTATTATTTTTACGGGTTATTGGTGCAACCGATTAAAGCAACAATTATTTCACTATTATGTTTCTTTAACTGATTGTACAAGCACCAATTAGTAACATCATGTCTCATTTTTACGCAAGAAAGCTGATTTCAAAGTGATTGCTGCTAGCATTTTGTCAGGAGAATAAACAATAATTCACAAAAAGGAGTAATGCTGACGTATGTAGTGTGTAAAGATTAGTTATAATAGGGTAATTAGCGATAACTCCATGTATAGCCCTTGGGCAATCCTATATCAACTTTCCTTTTTTTGAATAAGAAGATTAAAAAATATAATTTAAATACAAACTAAAGAGCTCTGCTTGATGACGTAGAAGCGACCTTCCTTTTTATATTGGACTTTGCTATTGAGACCGCAAAGGTCCGAAACCATACCGAGACCGTGCTGGTGATGCACGGATCTTAAAATTTCATTGAATCTATTTTTGAAATTTTGAGATCCGTGCATCACATGCACGGTCTCGGTGTGGTCTCGGCCCTTTGCGGTCTCACTAGCATTTTCCTTTTCTATTATGCAGGTGGCAAACTTATAATTTTGGAAACAAAAAGTGTTATAAAATTACCCTACTTTCTCTGTAATTACAAGAGTAGCATTAGCATAGTTTCAAAAGAGGAGCTCCCTTCAATGTCGTAAACCATAGCTCCGTCACAAAATTAATCTCTAAAATATGCCAGTTTTTTGTGAGCCCACTTTTATTTTTTTTGTCTTTTTACTTAGAGAAAAAGGAGAAAAAGAAAAGGTGAGAAAGAGAATAAACTAGGCATTATCCATATCCATTTGTGCTTTCATTAAGGAATGACCATCTATTAACTAAATATAAGACAAACTTTTTTCTCCCCTCCTCCTTTCACCACGTAGGGTTATAATGTTCCCATCTTATGACATGTGTCACACTGATCACCTTTGTTCTTCTCATTCTCAAATGACACACTTCTCCTCGCCTCTTTCCTCTATCCTCAAACGACACAACTCTTGTGAAGAGTTATCTCAAACGTATAAATTAGTATTAACCTCTTAATTTAAAAAAAAACATTTGAGATATTTTAAGAGATTGTGATAAGAGAAATAAAGACATGTTGATTAGGCACCCTATCCCTATCATGTTTTTCTCTCTCAAAACCCTCAAACCATACTACTTTTTGTTAGAGTTCCCAATAACCTCATCCCTCTTCCCTATTAAAGGACCGGAAGTGAGAGAACATGCATGCACTACCTTCTTCTTCTTCATCTTGATAAATTCTGAACTCACTCTCTTGGTTATTTGGATCAAGAAATCCAAACTCATCATTCTCTCTTGGTTATATTGACTGGACTCATTCTCTCTTGGTTATCTGGAGAATTTATTTTTAAAATTCTAGACTCATTCTCTCTTGGTTATCTGGATCAAGCTCTCTCGCATCGTTAAAACATTAGAAATCCTTCTCACTTTGTTATCTGGGGGCTATTACATTTTTCCAATTCAGATTCAGGTTAGTTCATTTTATTTTTAAAATTTGAAAATTTCCATAAGTTTTTATCTGGATTCTTACTTAGTTATTGTATTAAGATTTTCATTCGGATCTTGATTATTCAATTATTTTAAGAATAATTCTCCAAATCTTAAAATTATAGAATTTAAACCTCTTTCTTCCTGAAACTTTTGTGATCAACAGACCCTAATTTTGGGTTAGGCTAACCAAAAAGTCGTTTTACTGGGTGGTGCTTCAGTTGAGAATATTTCTCACCCAATTCGAACCTGACGGATTTGAATCCGATCAATTTCCGCCTAAAATTTTATCTATATCACCTCTCTCATAAAGTACTCCAACCAAGTAGTTGTTTATTTGATCATATAATTTGTTTTTACTCAATAACATGAGTTCTTTGTAATTTTTATTTGGTTTGTAATTCTTAATCCCTTTGAAAGCGTTGTAACAAGTTATTTAAAAAAAAACCTTTCTAACCTTTTAAATGTTATTTACAATTCAAGGAACTAAATTATTATCCTGTGCATCGCACGGGGGTCTTTGCTAGTTATCTTAAATGGCAGACTTTCTCTCATTCAACACTGAGGTCTTTATCCACGCACACTAGTATTATCAAGGGCGGAGCCAGGAGTTTACTGTAGAGGGGTACATTTGGTTTACGGGATGGGGTTCGGGAGCGTCCCCATTTTTTTTTGATAGCTAACTTTGTAGGTCATTTTATACATATCCTACACGTATTGTTTCTCTTTGTTTACGGAGACTACGCCTTATTAAATAATACTATGCCCTATTAAATAATTAAAAGATATTATTTTTTGAAAATTCAGTGGGACAACTGCCCCTTGACTAATCATCTATGGTTATAACCAAACTCCTTGGAACTGATTGTTAGACAAAAGTCTTTTAACTCTAGTTAACGACTTCAACCTTTAGAGTTAATTTTTTTATTCTAAACCAAGGTTAGGTGGTTGAATCTTTAGAGTAGTAAATCTTAATCACAATCAAAAGGTGTTAAAGGGGACATGTGTTATCCAAGGAGTCCGGTTATAACAGCAGAGGATTGTAAATCCTTAGTAAACTATATTTCAAAAAAAAATAATCAAAAGCTGAGGGGCACCCATCTGAGATCGAATCACAGTCAATGGCGATTGAACTTGGGGAGATTAAATCACACCCATAGGCTAACATGTGTCCCTTTTAACCCCTATTAACTCTGATTAAGATTTACTAACCGTTGGGGTTCAACTTAGTTTTTAGAAAAAATATTAAACTCTAGTTAAGGATTTTTAACCCTTAGGATTAATATTTTGTTAATTTATTTTATAAAAAAATTCAAATTATATTGTTGAACCCCAAAAGTAAGTGAATCTTAACTACAACTAATAGGGGTTAACTGTGGTTAGTAAATCTTTTTATTTTCAATTGCAATTGCATGTTGGTGTGATTGAACTCCCCCCGAGTTCAATTGCAATTGACTGTGATTGGATCTCCATCCACCTCCATGCCCATGCTATCATGGCTCAGGATTACCTCTGGTAGCTGCCCGAGCTTAGCGCTCGGGCATCCACAAAACAATGGGCATGTGGCAGATGTCAGTAGGCAGAAGTCATTTCACCTGTCCCCATCATTTTGACTTCTGCCCCACTGACAACTTTTCCCTTTAAAATGGCCACGTATCCTATGTTTTGTGGATGCCCGAGCGCTCGGGCAGCTACCAGAGGGCTATCATATATAACATATAAAAAAGTCCTTTTATTTCAAAAGTTTAGGGGGGAGGGGGGCACGTGCCCCCCAGTCCCCCCCTGGCTCCACCCCTAAGTATTATGCCGCATTTCACTCCCACTTGTGTAAAACCACTGTTGTCAGAACCGGACTAGTCGAATCGGAAAAATCGGGAACCGGTCCCCAAACCCCCTAAAACCGAACCGATTTAAAAACTGGTCATTTTCGTGAAAACCGGAAGAACTGACCGGTTGAACGGGGAACCGGTGGTCAAAACTGGTCAGAACCGATCATAAATGGGTAAAAATGGAGAATTTTCTTTTTTGAATAGAAAAGGACACGGTCGAATCGGAACCGGTCACTCAACCGGTTGAATGACTGGTCTGGTTCTGATAACATTGCGTAAAACACATGCATCTCAACTCTGAAATATTTGACATTATGCTCAGTGATATGTAAACAACAACCTCATCCAAAAATCAAAATAAGAATCTGTTTTGATACAGATTAGGTTCACAATTCCAATTCTGAGTTTCATAAGAAACTTTTTATTTGGAACCATAATCTAATAAAAACTTTCAGAATAGAGCTGTCCCACTCCCACAGTTCGCTACTAAGAAAAACACTCTTAGGCTTAGGTTAAACTTTGAATATACTTGGACTAGTTTTATGACACCACTGGCCACTGGTTTTAGTGTCCACCACCGCCACCTCCACCTCCACCAGCCCCCACACCGGCTCCACTGCCACTTCCAGCTCCGACTCCAATTCCAACCCCAATTCCAATCCCAACTCCTCCACCGATCCCATGACCACCACCAGCACCACCTCCTATCCCTCCACCACTGCCAAAACCACCACCTGCACCAAACCCACCACCATGACCTGCCCCACCACCGGCACCACCACCACCACCTCCAAAGCCTCCACCACCTCCAACACCGCCACCAGCTCCACCTCCTACACCGCCACCTGCACCGAATCCACCACCATGACCCGATCCTCCTCCAACACCTCCACCTCCACCACTACCCCCGCCACCACCTCCACCAACACCTCCTCCGGCACCACCACCTACACCACCCCCAGCTCCAAAACCTCCTCCATGACCTGACCCACCACCTGCGCTACCTCCACCCCCACCACCCAAACCACCACCTCCACCTCCTCCTACACCACCGCCTACACCACCCCCAGCTCCGAAACCTCCCCCATGACCCGACCCACCACCGACACCACCTCCTCCGCCACCACCGAAACCACCACCTCCACCCACACCTCCTCCGGCACCACCGCCTACACCACCCCCAGCTCCAAATCCTCCCCCATGACCCGATCCACCACCGACACCACCTCCTCCTCCACCACCAAAACCACCACCTCCACCTACACCCCCTCCGGCACCACCACCTACACCACCCCCAGCTCCAAATCCTCCACCATGACCAGACCCATCACCTGCACCTCCACCACCTCCACCTCCACCACCACCGCCAAAGCCTCCACCACCTCCAAGTCCTCTTCCATCACCAAGACCACGGCCAAAGCGGCCTCCGCAGCCCCGTCGACCTCCAAAGCGACAATTGTCATCCCCGAATCCAGTTTTGTCAAGCTGGTTGTCTCCAAGAGCAAATGCACTAAGATGGAAGACAATGCCCAACAGAAGCAGAAGAAGAACGAAAGGCCCAGATTTTGAGGAGACACCCATGGCTCACACACGCCAAGGTAGTTTATCAGCTCAATTGCTTGCTCTTCTTCTTCTCAGTCCCCTCCTTATATATGCTTCTCCCACCAGTAAATGTCTTACTTCTACTCGCTATGTATTTATCAGTGATTGTTCGTACGCGTTGGAGCCGTTGGGGATATGGCGGGAGCATTAAATGAAACAGTTTAGATAAATGATAGACTCTACAGCACTCATCTCTCCGCAAAAGGTCACCATTGTTAGACTTTATTAAATGATGGATTTGGTGATCTATGATCCTGGGTCTCGAACGTGCATGAATGTTATTTAGCTAAATTAGACACAAACAAGAAAGGTCAAATTGGGCAGGGCAAGAGCCTTCTCAAAATCCGGAACCTGTCCAATCGTTAATCGCACTCATAGATGTGGTTAAGAAATTTTAAATCTTAAGTTAATTCTTTAAGGAGCCAAATCATAAACGGTGATACCCGGATTTGCGAAATTCGATTATCACTCCTGGAGGTTGCCACGTGTCTCCTTTGACACCCCTTAACCTTGGGTAAGGTTCGCCCACCACTAGGGTTTGCCCACCATTCTTGGTTTTTTTTTAAAATATTAATTATTTTTTTAAAATTAAAAAACTGTTTTTAATATTAAAAAAACTCTAAAGACAGTTTTTTAATTTTAAAAAAGAATTAATATTGAAAAAAAAAATTTAAGGATGGGTGGGTGAACGGGTGAATCGTACCCACGGTTAAGGGGTGTCAAAGGAGACACGTGGTGACTTCTAGGGGTGATAACCGGATTTGCCAAATCCAGTTATCACCGTAGAGGATTTGACTCAATTCTTTTAATTATATTTTATGAAAAAAACCAACTTAGAATATTTTTTTTTTGGTTGGGAGTTATTGTTTACCTACTTTAGTATTATGAATCAATTAGGCACTTAGCGGTTAGCGTTGGCCAGGGGAGCTCTTGCAACTTGTACCCGGGGGATTTGATCCCAGACCTCCCTCCATGGAGGCCACACCCCAACCACTGGCGCAAAAGCACGGGGGTGTTCCACCACTAGATTGTTGAACGCTAAGAGTTAGTAAATCTTTACCACAACTAATAATGATTAAAAGGGACACATGTTGACTTGTGGTGCAATTGAACTCAAGGAGTACTGAATAGCAGCAGCCCATTGTGCTATGAGATCAGATCACATTCACTCCCGAGTTCAATTTCACCCACTGGTCAACATATGTCTCTTTTAACCTCTATTAAATGTGGTTAACTTTTCCTAAACCATAGGATTCAACAATCTAACCTTGGTTTTTAGGAAAAAAATAAGAAAAACATTAACCTTAAGGTTAAGAAATTTTCAACTTAGGGTTAATATATTTTTTTTAAAATCTAAAATCTAAGGTTAAATTGTTGAACCCTAATATTAGTAAATCTTAACTATGGGTAATAAGGTTAAAAAGAACACATGTTTTCATGTGGGTGCGACTGATTTGCTGTGATTCAATCTCTTGTGGTATCGATCCACTCAAGTTCAAGATATTTTATTCAAATTCAAATGAAAGATGAAAATTTAATACTCAAAAGATATACTTTATTAGAGTGACCCAATAAATTAGCTGTTATGGAGCAATGGACAACAACAGGCTGTTATCACCCACTCGTAGGGTTCACCCACCTCGATCTCCATGATTTTTAGAAAAAGTATTGAAATTATTTTAACCTTAGGAGTTAGTGAAATTTAACAATGGTTAAAAAAATTTCAACCTTAGGAGTTAGTGAAATTTAACAATGGTTATAAAAAATTAATATTTTATTTCTAAGAACCAAGGATTGGGTAACACTCCACCTCTTGCGTGAGTGGTAGGGTTGTGGCCTTCGATGGAGGGAGGTCTGAGGATCCAATCCCCCCGGGTATGAGTTGCAAGAGCTCCATTGCCCAAGCTAACCTCTGACCGTACCGATTCTACTAATGTATGTCGAAACCAAAAAAAAAAAAGGCCTGGGAGTGGGTGAATCTTAACCACAGTTAAGGGGTGTCAAAAGGGACACATGGTGACCTCAAGGGTGATAACCAGATTTTTAGAGATTTTGGTCTCTTCTTTAGGAGGGGTGTATCGAGCTGAGCCGAGTAACTCAACTCGTCAAACCAAGCTCGGCTCGAAAACAAAACCCTAAAGTTAGAGGGAGCACCACTTGACTTGTTTAACTAAACCTTAAAAGCTTAGCGTACCTGGAGATCCCCCCTCGACCAGAGAAGCGATTGACATGGAATGGACGCTTGTAATTAATTGTTGCATATTTTTAAAATAAAATTTTGTGTTTATTTTAATTATTAAATCTTAAATCAGTTATAGAATATTTGAGTCAATAATTTATTTCCTATTAAAGTCTTTTATGATGTGATACATTCTCTTTATATTCAAAACGTTTTTTTGGTATTATGGAGAGTTATTTGGGAGTCTTAATGACTATTAGACTCTTCCTTTACATAAGTGAGTTGTTCCCTTTCTATTGTAAAGAAGAGAGAAAATTTTATTTTCTTTAAAGAGTAGAAAAGAAATGTACAGATTTTTTGGGATGTTCTCTTCTATTATTTTGTATTAATTTTTTATGAAGTTTAGTTAAGATCAATATTGTTGAGTTCGCTATGACTGTTGGTTAGTGAGTACTCTTTACTGACGGATTGAGATTGTTGAATCCTAGGGGTGTCTACCAGAGACTTGTAAGCACCGGAACAAAGGCGTTAATCACCTTAAGGACAGCGTGTTCAACACGTGTCTCGGTCTTCATATTGATAAGTGTTTTATCCTTATTTTTTCACTTTAATTTACTTAAAGCATTCGAATATTTTTCTGCTTGATTTATAATGCTCTATATCGAATTTCTCCAACATTAGTTGCAGTGGTGGTGATTCATTTGGGAGGGGGGTGTCAGAAGACCGATAACCAATTCTGGAATGCCTATTGTGATTAATTGGTGTGCACCCTGAAGGGCTATCAACGAGTGGGGCCGTATGCTGTCCAGGACCAGTCTGCCACCAGACCCGGATGAGTCAAGCCTAAGCCTAAGCCTAAGCCTTACCCTAACAAGGGCCGGGTCAGGCTCTACCAAAAGCCTTTACAAAATAACTATAAATTTTTTTCCTTTCTGATTTCAGTAGCACCTTTGCATGATCATCAAAGAGAATGCAAAAGTGCTGGGAATATTGATATTCTAAGTTTGCTATGTGGATGCTGGTAGAGGTCTTTCCAAATCCCAATCCCACGAGGTAATTGGAAGATGAAGATACATATATTATATACAAAAAAAAGTGTACTGGACCTAAAAGTGTACAATGAGACTTAGAACCTCCTAAACTCTGTGCAAGAGCCAAGAAGGTTTTCGGTTATCATTACTGAAAATTGCGATCTTTCCTAATTTTCAAGATTATTATTATGACAAGAGCAATGCTACCTCCACCTTCCAATTTTTTCTAATTTTAAACAAAAAAAAAAAAAAACAAAAATAATGAGACTTATAAAAAAGTGTTATATTATTTTATTTTCTTGTATAAAAATAGGAAAGAATAGATGTAGCATTGCTAGTTGTGTTTGTTACAAACATTTGAATTTTGAGTCAATGGCATTGATTATAAAACCGAGAGTACATCTTATTGCGGTGGATTCAGATCATACATTTGTATGTGGAAACACGCATTCCCAAGTTTTAGGTTTCATGCGTATCTTCTTCTTCGCCTTTTGAGTTTTTAGCATCCATGGTTGTCCTCCATCCTTGGAGGACACTTCGACGCTCCCGTATATCCTGGAATGAAATCCTCCATACCTCCCTCCTACTGGTATTCCCTAGCTATTCATCATGTCTTATCAATGGTATCTCAGGTGAGTCCAATGTTAGGGTTTTGCAGGCCCATATTACGATCATTTGTATACAATATCTATACAATATCAGCTTGTCGGGATTTAATGCCTTAAATGTTATGAGTACAGTAGGCCTCTTATAATTAATATTTTATAACTTAATAATCTCTAATAATTAATAAATTTATAAGGAACCAACTTAGTTCCATAGTGTGTAATTAATAATCTCTTATACTTGTTATTTAATAATTTTTTAAGAAAGTTCTAGTATATTATTAATTATAAGAAAGGTTTTTATACTACATTAATACGTAATTGTATGAATCTTATAAACACTTTATGATGGTTTAGGTATTAGGAAGAGAAATTGATAAAATTATGTTAGATATTCTGCCTATGTATAATAAATTATCATATATATATAGTATAAAGTTCTACATATTTTAGAAAGAAAAAACTAAAAAAATTATTTCATGAGGACTTCAAAATAATTAACAAAAGTTAGAGGGATAATCCCACAACTTAATTCAAATGAATTTTTCTCTAACAAAAATAAATGATATTTTTTATTCTCTTTGAAAAATAGGTAAAATTTAATAATAATTTTTTTTTGGTAATAAACTTTACCAAACTTAAATTACCATATACTGACCTTATACATTTGTATCTACATTAAGCTTATATGAAAAATACAATACATTTAAAAAAAATTATGAAAAAAATAATTTTGATGCACCAATATAGTGATTCTTATATATAATATTCTCTTATAATTAATATAATTTATTTCCACCAAGGTTATTAATTACAAGAGAGTCTACTGCTTCTTTGAGATTCTTATGGTTATGATATGCAGATTTTAATACGCTGCTTAACGCACAGGTCGAGAAGGTGGTGGGGTCAGTACTCAAGTTGAGGTATGCTCGAACTGACTGCTGGGGCGGTGGATCTAGACGGGACGGGATGGGACGGTCTGCTCTGGTGGGGATGGGATTCACCGAGCTTGGTGCTTTAACTTCTTTCCCTTACACTTGTAATGCTACTGTGAAATTTACAAAACTTACATATCAATATCAATGCTAAATTGCCTTAGAATTATCAACACATAAACATATTGTATTCAGCACTCCAAAGACATCCAATATCACCATATAAACATAGTGTTCACAGCACTATTCACTACTCACTAGAACTATCAATTTTGGCCCTCCGGAGAGCTACCCTAGCTAATCTCTAAAGCACGAGGAGTAGGTTAGACTTAATTTTTTAAAACCCAACTACTCGAGGGTCGGGCATGGTAAGACCATGTAGGCCCAGTCCGGTCCAATACGGCCCTCATGCTCATATATATATATATATATATATATATATATATATATATATATATATATATATATATATATATATATATATATCATTCTACTAATAGAAGTACATGGAGTAAGCAAAACTTTACTCAAACGTAAATACTCTTTAACAAAAATTATTAACTTATTAACCTATGATATAGGTTATACAAAAAAAAACTATGGTATACGTGAATACGTGGTTAGAGAATTAGAATAAATATAATTATTATATTAAAAATAATATTAGTAGAGAGTTAGAAGGAATCTAACTCTATATTATTAGTACAATAATAATATATCATAATATATCAGTAGAATAATAATTTTGGTGAGTCTTACTTATTAAAATTTAATTGGACTTGTAATAAAGCTAATTAGAAATCCTACTGCCCATTACCTCATACATATATATGGGGAGTGTTTATTTGGGGGTGGTGTCCTACTTATTGTAATTTGATTGGAATTTTAATTGAAAGTTAGTATTATGTAAAATTTAATTAGAAATCTCACTACCCACAACCTCAAACGTATATATGGAGTATTTATTGGTGGATCCTAGTTATTAAAATTTGATTAGACATTTAATAGAAAATTAGTATTAAGTAGAACTCTAATTAGAAATTTTACTACCTCATACGTATCAGATACAATAGGGACCTTATCTTTAGATATATAAAAGGTTATGGTGCTATACAATCAAATATAATAATATCAAAACAAACATCCTCATATAATACATGTTGTCTATTTACTAAAAAAACTACTACTAATTATATATTTATAAGTTGTATTATTTTTTAATATTATATTAATATATATATATATATATATATAGGTATATTTATTAATTTTTAATTTAATGTTATTATATTTTTAGTGTGTGTGTGCACGCGCTCACACTAGGGGTGTAAACGAGCCAAGTTGGATGATGCTTGAGCTCGGCTCGTGACATATATAAGCTCTTCTCGAGCTCAATTCAAGCTCTTGAATGCTGGATTAAGCTCAACTTGTCTATAGATAATCGAGCTCGAGCCAGCTAGTGAGCTTGCCTTTTTATTTATAAGCATGACCTTTAATTTTAACAAAAACAATTCAAATCAAAATCCGAAGAGTTGAACATGCTCATCAAACTCGGCCTCGAAAAAAAAAAAAAAAAAATTTAAGAATTGAACATAAGTTATTCCCACGAGTCTAATTAATGGGACAAACATGCTATAGAGGACCTATAAATTCTGAAAGGGTGAAGTTATCTTTTACGTTTCACCTTAACATAAAATTCATATTTAAGTTTTGTAAGAGGAAAAATTTGTTAAGGCATTAAGCTCAGCGAATCCCGACTAGGTTGGACCATCCTATCCCGTCCAGGTAGCTTGCTCGGGTATACCTCAACTCGGTTACCTACCTTGCCTCTTCCCATTCACAGGCTGAATAGTGCACCAAGGTTTGTAAAGAACGACCACAGGTGTTGAAAAAAGTGTAACCCTTACGTTCAAATGTAACATCAGCGTACAGTCCCGGCAAGACGAAATTGCAGAGTATTAACATGATAAGAACCTGTGAATCTGTGACACTGAAGGCGATTGGCTGTTCGTGATAGGACAATCTATGCGACAGTAAACATTACGAAAAAAAGGAAAAGAAAACACAAACAAAAAAGGAGGAGAAGGAAAAAAGAAAGGAGCTAGGAACTAACTTAAGCGAGTGTCGTGCGTAGGTGGAGGACACCCCATGGACGCTACAGATGGAGATGGAGAAGAAGGTGCACGTGGAGGCCTCCAACTAGGGAATGCACGTGCCGCAAAACAAAGGTAAGATCCGAGCCCATCACATAATTTATAATCACAACTGAATCGGCCATCGAACAATTTGGGTGACTGGTACTAGAGGTGGAGCCAGGATTTTTTCATTTGGGGGGGGGGGGGGGGGGGGGGGGAAATACATGTAGAAAAAAACTAATGGATTGAAGGGTATGGGGGGGGGGGGGTATGGACCTTGGGGGTTCGAGGGCGTAGGCTTCAAGAAAAAAAATTTGGGGTTTTTTGAGAAATTCATTTCCCAGTTTTGCCCTTGAGGTTGCCACTTGTCCTTATTGATACCCCTTAATTATGGTCAAGATTCACCCACCTATCCTTGGTGTTTTTAAAAAATAACAAATTTTTAACCCTAGTTAAAATTCATTAACTATTAAGGTTAAAAAAAAATTAAATATTTTTTTTCTAGAACTAACGATAAGTATTTGAACACTAAGAGTGGGTGAATTTTAACCATAGTTAAGGGGTGTTAATAGGAATGTGGCAACCTCAAGGACATAACCGAACTCCGTTGGAGGCCCACTATATATATGACAAAAAAATTGGGGAGGGGGGGGGGGGGGGGGGGACTATAAATATAAGATAAAAAATTTGGGAGGGCCAATTATACTAAAAAATTTTAAAAAATTTGAGGGGCACACTATTTCATACTACCCTGATAAGGGTTTCCAAAAATTTTGGGTCATGGCCCCTCCTCGCCCCTGGCTCTACCCCCGCCTGGTTTCACTGGTCTGGTTGGATCGTGTCATTTTATTATTAAAAATAGAGCTTCCCCCCCAATTCTTCATGTTTTTTCCAGTTACATCACTGGTTATCGGATTTAAGGCCGAGTTTTAAAACAGTCTGGTTATAGTGGTTTGGGGGACCGGTTGACTAATCAATTATCAATTTTACCTATTCAATTGGCCGATCCAATCCGGTTTTCATAACATTGATATAAAGAGAATGAGAGACTTTAAAAACATTGATTAAATTTATTTTAATTCTAAATTGTCCTAAACTAATATAAAAAGAATGAGATTTAGAAAGATTGTTAGAAATTTATCATATTTCAAAAGTGCCCCCATTTTATTTCTAAAAAATTTCCCTCAAGTTTTTATACTCAAAATGCCCTGACTGTTTTTTTGGAAAATAATCACCTCCATAGTCAGTGACGTGAGGAGGTGCGTCTTGGGTCCCTTTTTATGCCACATGTCCCATTTTTATATTCTTGTATTCTCTTGTTTGTTTCGATGTAAAATAAGGGAAAACAAATTAATTTCGTAAAAAATGTCATTTTTGCGTGTTTGTTTGAACATAAAATCTTTCGTAAGGAAAATATTTTATGAAAAAAGAATCACTTTTGCGAAAAATTACTTACATTTCAAAAATCCAAAATCTGCAAGTCATTTTCTCATAAAACCTTAACGTCTTCAAATATATTTTAAAAACTACAAAACTACCCCTCTTCACAAATTTTTTTATTATAATTATTTTTTTTTGCAAAAAATTAATCACCTTTTATTCAAGAACGCAACCAAACCACAAAAATAAGAAAACAAATTTAAGTTTTAAATGCATGTCAGGCCATGGCTATTGGTTCTCAAACGGATGTGCGCTCTGGTGTTTTTAATCACTTTCAATCAGTGTTGTTAGAACTGGACCGGATATTGAACCAGTAGAGTGGTCGAGTCCAGTTTGACTGTGTACTTTTTACCAAAAAACTATTTTTTTTCCGTTTTTTCCCCTAATTTTTTCCGGTACTGACCGGTTCCCAACCAATTCTACCACTAGTTCTGGCCGGTTCTTAAATAATCCCGATTTTGAGGGTTTTGGGAACCGGCGAGGGGGCCGGTTCCCGGTTCCACTAATTCGACCGGCCAATCCAGTTCTGACAACACTGCTTTCCATGCAATAAAAGCAATTCACATTTCTATCCACATTTTTTGAAACTTGATTTTATATTTCTCTCACGTTATCATTTTTTTTGTTAAGGAGGTAAATTAACCATTAAACACAACAATGAGTTTGACCTAAGGTTACCGCTAAGGTACTATATGGATAAAACTACGGGTGCATATGGGTATGGGTCAAACCTTGAACAGGACCGAACCAACCAATATGGTCTAGTTTGGTTCAATTTTTGTAAAGGCACAATTTGGATCTGGGTCCTATTTTACTTAAACCAATTTTCTACAGTTCGATCTTGGTTTGTTCCAATTTGAAACCGAACCGAGAATCGAACCGAATTTAGAATCGAATGTGGAACTGCGAACTGAAATGAACTAAGAATCGAAAACCGTATGAGAACCGAACCGGTTCTGGGTCCTATAATTTTTTTTTTGGAACCTAATCCTAATATCCCTTCCGCCTCCACCTTCCTCTCTTTGTTCCAATTTAATCTGTTTTAGTTGTTGATTATTTTTATTCATTGATGAGATTTGATTTTTGATTTTAGTACATTGAGAATGTGAATTATTGAATTTATCGACGTTAAGAGCAGATTATAAACCCGTGGGTAGAACTGAACCGAACCGAGGCTCTACTGTTTGGTCCTGGGTTGGTTTTTTTCCAGACCGAGGCTCTACGGTTCGATTTTGAGTTGGTTTTTTTAGAACTTAGGTTCATCAGTTCGGTCCCGAAAATTCTCCGAACCGAACCAAACCGAATTGTGTGCACCCCTAGATAAAACTCACTCAATCACTCCAAAAGGGCCTGTTAACAGAGTATGAATACACAGATGATGTTGACTGGTGGACCTAAGTTTAAGACTTGTG
Organism: Tetracentron sinense; assembly: GCA_015143295.1. Classification (NCBI taxonomy): domain Eukaryota; kingdom Viridiplantae; phylum Streptophyta; class Magnoliopsida; order Trochodendrales; family Trochodendraceae; genus Tetracentron; species Tetracentron sinense. The sequence continues at coordinate 33,343 of JABCRI010000578.1, forward strand.
ATTCTCTCCAATTGTAACTGGACTCGGGGAGTTGTAACGAGTCCGGTTACGCCACCAACGCTGCCATGTGTCCCTTTCGATATTCTTTAATTGTGGTTAAGATTCACTCACCCTTAGGGTTAATTTTTTAAAATAATTTTTTCTAAAAATCAAGGATAGATGGGTGAATTCTAGGGGTGGATGAATCTTAACCACAGTTAAGAGGTGTCAAAAGGGACACATGGAAGCGTGATCAGTGGCGTAACAGGAATCGTCAAGTGGGGAGCCACCCACTGATTGGGGCTCAGCCCAAAGGTTAGGCTTGCCAAGAGCTGGGTCACCCACCTCACAGTCCCAGAGTAGGGGTGGCTAAGACGGATCGGATCAAGATCCAGATTCGATCCAAATCGGATCCGATTACACGAAATCATGGTCTGTAGGCCGTATACTGGTTTGAGATATCGAATCCGATTATAATTAGAGCGATTATATCCTTTTATGGTTTAACACGACAAACACCACAATTGAAAAGAGGAGACACGGGACACTCACAAGTCACACCATACAGTCACACATAGCTCATGAAGCTTCACCCACAAACACCAGAAAACGAGTACCAACCGTATGAGCGGATGTGAGTAAACTCCCGACGTGGGACTAAACACTAAGTTGGTTTTTTTATTTTGACACAGCTCCACCACAATCTTCTATCACCTTCTCCATTCTCTCCATTTTCCTAGTCTTAACTTTCTGCGTATCCCAAAACCAGCTCCCCATCGTTCTTGTTCTCCCTTTTCTTCCATCCTTATGGAATTCTGGATGCCATTGTCTAAGATTCGGTAAGGAATGGTTTTCTAGATTGATTTTCTCTTTTTTTTTTACTGTCTTCTTTTGTTTTTTTTCTTCTTTTCTTACTCAGTTTGTAATCTAATCATTCATGTCCGATCCAATAGACCTCTCTTTTACCAGGTTTCTTGTAGCAGCAGTCCACCCTTTATTTTGTAGGTATTTTTCTTTTTTAAAAAAATACTTTCTATTGTTAGGGCCATGTGTCCCTTTTAACCCTAGTTAAGATTTATTAGCTCAAGATTAAATTTTTTTTCTTTCTAAAAAAACAAGGGTAGAGGTATAAACCCTAGGGTCAGTCAATCTTAATCATAGTTAATAGGTGTTAAAATGGATACGTGTGGAACAGGGAAGGCGCACACGCTCCGAACGCACGTGGAAAAAATAATCTTTATAATATACAAATATAATAATTTTATTTATATAATGAATTTATCACAATAGTACCTTATTTTTCTTTTGATCGACATTTAGTAGAAGGGAAATGTTATTGAGATCGTTTAGATTTGAGACCACTACAAGACTGTTCCCAACAACTCGGGGATTCAAATTTTATTTTATTTTTAAAAATCGTGCACTCTTTTTTTTTCGTGTTGTTGGGAATAGTCTTGATATGGTCAAGACGATCTCAATAACATTTCCCTTATTAGAAACGAATTTTATAACCACGATAGACTTATTACTCAAAAAAAATTTCTCGAGGGTTACACCACAAATCCCCAAAGAGCCGTAGCCCAATCCCATTAATTTTCTTCCTATATGTACCTTCGCCCGAAGGAAAAATTCGTATCTCCACCCCTGTGTGCTTCTCTAGCATTACACAAGGTGCGTTTCTTTTCCTATTATCTTTCTTTTTGTTTGGCATGGAATGTAGATATAATTTGTTTTAGCAATTTGTAATATAATAATTCATATCCAACAAATCTCTCTTTCTACCAGGTTTATTGTAGCAGCAGCACTCGACCAAAAGACTTGTGTGTGCATAATTCTCTAGCATTATTTAACGAGGAAAGCTTTTTATGCGGTTTTCTTTTTGTTTGTACATGGAATGTAATTATAATTCCCTGGGGTTTTTGCAACATTCTTCCTCCTTTGCAAATTCATTCTTATTTGTTTTCCAACAGTTAAATAATCAAATGAATATTATTATTATTATGATGCCCTTAGGTGATTTCATAACCTTATAAAACCCTTTAACTGTTCTTGAACTATGATTAATAAATTTTGCCCATATAGTTAATTTTTTTAATCTTTTCCTAAAACTCAAGGTTAGGTGCTTTAACCTTAAGGGTTTTTGAATCTTAACCATAGTTAAAGAGAGTTAGAATATGACACATTATTTCTTTAATTTTTTTCTAAAAACCCAGGATAGATGCATTAACCCTAAGGGTTAGTGAATCTTAACCACATGTAAGGGAGTTAAAAGGGACATATTAACTTTAAAATTTTTTTTGCTAAAAACCAAGGTCAGATGCTTTAACCCTAAGGATTAGTTATTCTTAATCACAGTTAAAAGGGGTTAAAATGTGACACATTATTTTTTTTCTCAAAACCAATCTTAAATTCTTTAACCTTAAGGGTTAGTAAACCCTAACCACAATTGAAGGGAGTTAAAAGACACGTTAAATATTTTTTCTAAAAGCCAAAGGTTAAATACTTTTAACCCTATGGGTTGGTTAATTTTAAACACAATTAAAGGGAGTTAAAAGGAGACACTTTAAATTTTAAAAAAAAATCATGGTTAGATGCTTTAATCCTAAGGGTTAGTGAACCTTAATCACATCTAAAAGACAAGTTAATTTTTTTTCTAAAAGCCAAACTTAGATGCTTTAATTCTAAAGGTGAGTGAATCTTAACTACAATTAAAGGGAGTTAAAAAGAAACACGTTAATTTTTTTTTTCTTTTAGAAATCACGGTTAGATGCTTTAATTCAGGGGAGTCCGGTTACGCCACTGATGCTACCATGTGTCCCTTTTGACACGCCTTAACTGTGGTTAAGATTCACCCACCCCTAGGGTTCACCCACCTATTCTTGGTTTTAGAAAAAAATTATTAAAATAAATTAACCTTAGGAGTTAGTGAATTTAGCCCGGGTTAAATTTCTTTTTAATATTTTTCTAAAAACCAAGAATAGGTGGGTAAAAACCTTAGGGGTGGATGAATTTTAACCACAGTTAAGGGGTGTCAAAAGGGACAAGTGGTGGTGTAACCGGACTCCCCCATCCCCGAGTCAGTTACAACCGGAAAGAATCACGAGTCTTGTGGATTACTATTCCCTGTCTAATTAAAATATATTAAAAATGCATCCTTTTGTAGTTTGAGCAAGTTCTAAACTCTAAAGGATATCCCAGTGATCTTGTCCGATTGAGTTAGGATTGTACTAATTAACTTGGGTTCAGCCCAAACTCAGTTATAGCGGATTGGGCTAGGTTTGGGCCGATGCTATAAAGATCGGGTTTGACCGGAATAGCCTGAGTCCCAGCCCAATCCACCCGATGTGCAATACTAGTGGTGGTAATTATTGATAGATTTGTTGAGAATTATTAGGTTGGTACAAATTATTCTAGGTCTAGGCCTCTAGGGGGATGGGGTTCAGGAGGCAGCCCCCAAATTTTATTTTATTATTATTATTTTTTTCTATTATGACTAAAGTGGTGTTGGAGTGGATTTTATTAGTCAAAAAACAATTGTGATAAACTTGATTGTGTAAAAATTAATTGGCAAATAATCACTTTTACAAATAATAGTGTTTGGGGAATACAAAGATGAGTCTCTTAACCACAGTTAAAGGGAGTTAAAAGGGGGACACATTAAATTTTTCTAAAAAACATGGTTAGATGCTTAAATCTAAGGGTTAGTGAACCTTAACCATGGTTAAAAGAAGTTAAAAGACACTTTTTTTTTCTTCTAAAAGCCAAAGTTAGATGTTTTAACTCTAAGGGCGAGTGAATCTTAACCACAGTTAAAGGGAGTTAAAAGGAGACACGTTAATCTTTTTTCATTTAAAGCAAAGTTTAGATGCTTTAACCCTATTCAAAGACATCTACGGGTGGGTGAATCCGGTTACGTCTCACATGTTAACACGTATCCCTTTCAATACCCCTTAACTGTGATTAGGATTCGCTAACCCTTAAAAAAATTCACTAACCCTTAGGGTTCAACCACCTAACCTTGGTATTTAGAAAAATATTAAAATAATATTAACTCTAAAGGTTAAAATTGTTAACTAGAGTTAAAAGAGCACTTCAATAGGCTTTTGTGTACCATAAAATATTACAATTCACATATAATTTGTTTTAGCAGATATAATTTGTTTATGAAAATAATCATCCATAATTTGTTTTAGCACACATATAATCTGTTAAAACAAATACCAGCATCGGACTCGAGCATGGAACCTCCCTCCAAGTGAGGGGACACTTTTTTTTTTGTGCGCAATCTAGTGTTAGTGGTTTAGTATCTGGTCTAAGGAAAGGGTGGGGAATTCACAATGCCCACCCGCACGGGACTCGACCCGGAAAAGGGGACACACTTACCACCGGCTATTACCATGGCGTGTCCAAATAAGTATATATATGCTCATAATTTTGTTCCTTGAAAATTTACAGCAAGATGGCACCCAAAAGAGAAGCCACAGCACCTAAAAGAAACAGAAAATCAGAAAAATGGTAACCACGAATGTCTCTGGTTAAAGAGAAGATTTAAAACGATAAAAAAGTGTTGTACTTGCTCATCAGGACGGACGGACATTTAAAACCAGAGAAAACTAAAACCAATTTGGTGATCTTTAGGGCAAGAAAAAAGGCGGGTAGGAACATGTTCCGGAGCTAGGTGAGTTTTCTGTGGGATTGAGGCAAGTAGCAATCTCCTATGCCCAGATAGAAAGCAATCTTAGACCTCGGTTGGCTTATTGCTTTTTTTTCATGACAAAATAGCCCCACGGAGGCACGATAGAACTACTCACAACCGAAGTCTAATGGACAAAAATAACTCATGAAGAATAAGAAGTTGCAAACACATACAGCCCATAATTATTCTACAAATCAAACCAAAAGAGGAAGGTTAGGAAACCTACAAAATGATTTGGTTTAAGGGTAAGGCTTTATATGTCCCTCCCAATTGATGTAATTGACGTTTAAATATACATGTACGGGTCTTGCTTAACCCCCTCCCTTGACGGGTGGTTTTAAATTAAAATCTTCAAATCAAAACATCAGGTCTCATTCTCGAACATTGCGATGATGCACGGGAAGTGCTGTATATTTTTTTTAGAATACAAAAATCATTTATAGTTTAAGTATCATAATTCATAAGTACTTACAATTAGAGCAACAGAGCGGCATAACACAACTCTGCTGGCATTCGTAGCAGCCTACTCATCATATTCAGCTTCCAGAAAAATGATTTAGAACAGTGGCTCCAAGGGCATATGGTTATGGACCAAGTTAGAACATAGGCCCATCAGTCAACATAATTGGTGTCTTTGTCAACGTCTATTTGTTCTTTATTTTTTCCTCTCTCTAAAGAAAATAATAGTCAAATCTAAGTGAGTGGGAGAGTTTCAAGTTTCATAATGAGATTATGAAAAAAAAAATTGTTTCAAAATGGGAACAGAATGCGATTTGAGACAGCCATAAATCCATTTAGGCGCCCTTGTGAGCCGAGCTTTGGCTTAGACTGAGCTTGGGCATGGGGTTTTAAAATTCGGTCTCAGTTTGGGCTAACCCCACTCCAGCCTGAATGTCACCCCTAAGCATACTTATAACCCGAAGCTAAACCAAATATATATAATTGATAAATGGAAAACTTTAATCCAACAAAAAAAAGAACCCACGAGCCCAATAGTGCTCACCTATCCCGCCGGATCAATATAACCTATCACTCTTACCTAGAGAGATGTGGGGCGTAGGGATGCATTCAAGTCATGCTAACTCCTCGTCTTATCTCGTTTGAGTCAGCTCAAGCTGACATTTCAGACTTGAACAAATCAAGTCAAACTATTATTTGTATCCGAAAGTTTAAACAAGCCAAGCCCAAGCCATATCCTATTTGATTTGGCTCAGTTTGTTTAGGGCTCGATTTGGCTTGAGCTTGGCTTAATATATATATATATATATATATATATATATATATAATACTTTTTGGTGACGTTCAAAATAATATTTTTAGCTCTCTTAATTATAAAATTGTAATAATTTTTAATTTATAAAAAAAAAGTTTAAGAGATAATAACAACAAAAAAATTAAGAAATTAAAAAGATTAAACTTTGATCTAACACTCTATTCTTTGGACATAAAATCTTATTTTTGTTGATGAATGTATTCATTTTGTATAGTTTCTTGTATTATAATTTATTAATATTATGTAAAATTAAACAAAATAAGTTTGAATCAAACTTGAGGCAACCTAAGCTCGACTCAACTCGAATGGAACTCAAGCTTGATCAAACTTATTCAAGAAGCTCAAGCATGTTTAAGCCAAACTCAAACTTGGTCAAGCTCAACTCAGCTCGTCTCAAATACACCCCTGATCGAGGAGGCCAATGGGTCAAGTAAGAGGTGCGGTCAAGATTAGCTGCCAATCTTAGGTTAAGATCCCGTTGGCTAGGTCTTGGTGCTTCAACATCCTTGGCGTGTGGGGATGGCAACGGGCAGGGCCAATCGGGTAACCCGCTCCTATTGGGATGAGTTTGGGGAGCTTCTAAACGGGGTAGGGGTGGATTTGGGAAAAATATGTTAAACCCGAGTCGGGTTCGGGCCTGAGATGGGTTTAGGTCGTTCCATCCCGTCCTGTTTAAATGCCAAATCATTATTTTGCCTTAAGTTTAATAATAAAATTACTTTATTATACTAATTATAGTATAAAATATAGTTCCGACCCTCCCAACCCACCCCATCTAATGCTTAACGAGATAGGGCGGGGACGGGGTTAAAAAATGTTTTAAAAAACCTGCCTCGCCCGGGTTTGGAACAGGATTGGGGGTATTAATTTTTCATTAGGGGTGAGGTCGGGATGGGGGCGCCCGGCCCAAACCCGCCCTGTTGCCATCCCTATTGGTGCGCACACTCTTTCTCTCTCAATAAATGGTTTTCTTAACTCATACATGAATATGACCCATTGGCTCAAAATCCTCCACACATTCAAGAATTATTGTATTGTACTTCATTAAAATTCTCGTGATTAAAAGCCTAACTTTAAACACCCGAGACATCAAATCTGTCGAACATCTAGCGTCGCAATCAGTTCCCTTTATTTACCAGGAAATGATGAGAAAATGATCGAATTATCCTTCACTTAACATAGCAAACCAATCATTCAATTTTTCTCAATATTCACTACGCTCGTGCCCTTTAACCACCTCCACCATAAACCGTAAACGGTATGTAAGAGAGAGAGAGAGAGAGGGAGGAGAATATTGTCCTTAATCCGAAACTTGGCTAACTGCTAGACCTTGCTTAGCTAATTTATTTCTTATCTTCTGTTTTTGAGCAATAATACGTCCATTTTTCAGTTGTTCACTTTCTTGTTGTTTTTTTAAAAAATTTTTTATATATGAAGTCAAAATAAAAGCGATAGACCTACAAAAGTATCATGCTATTTTGTATTCTCTTATAAAATAGGAGAGTGGACAACCGGAAAGTAGACGTCCGTCATTTTTATGTGTCATAGAGCCGCAACTTCCCCGTCCCACCTTTTGTTTTGTTTTTTATTTTTATTTTTAAGATTAACACAATATAATACACACTATATTTAACACACAGGCCCACTTAACACACGCCCAGGCCACAACCTTTGTTGGATTATGGATCATGTCCACTAGAGAATTTGCATTGCGCTCAAATTAGACATGCCCCCATCCTTCCACAACCGGCGTGGACACTGCATTAAGGAAGCCCTTTAAAGTACAGCACTGTAGCTTCTCTTATGAGGATAAGGAGAGAGAAAGTAGATAGAGTTGTAGGCAAAAATAATAGCATGCTAACTACATTATGTAGTTGAACAAAGCTTGCCCCATTGGTTGGGTGTGTAGTAGTACACTACACAGAGTCAGAAATCAGGTCCCGTAAGAGTTTGATGGTTGATATATGTATCGTTCACTTAGAACTGATATAACCATACTAAATGTGTGTGGGGGGGGCAGAATGTACATTGAACATGCTCATTTCTCTAATCCAAATTTTATGGCCCCACGTCTGGGAAATCCCTTAGCTGTGAGAATCAGATCAATCAAACAATCTCAAATCATCATCATCATCATCATCATCATCATCATCATCATCATCATCAGTGATGTGAGATTGAGAACAAGATTCACATGGTACCATTGGGAATGTTAATGCCAATCAAGTCAACCCCAATAGTCTCTAAAAATAAAGGTAAAATCACCTTTGTATGAATTGACGCGATTGGCTCCATCATTATTTTTCCTTTGCACTAATTCTGAAGATTATTTTGTGAATCAAATTTTTAGGACTTGCTACTGAGACCCACTTAGGGCTGAGACCACCGAGACTGTCCTCTAAGAACACATGATTTCAGGCGGGTCCCATTTCACATGGTAGGCCCCACCTAAAATCCTGTGCTCTTAGGGCACGGTCTCGGCCCTAAGAGGGTCTCAGCAGCTTTATCCTTATAGAGAGTTCTTTCTTTTGTTAAATATGGTAACACACTGGTGACCAAAAATAAAAAACATAACACACTTTATACTCAACACATGCAAAATTGCACACGCCCAGGTCACAAGGCGCACCTGCACACCCTCTCAAAAACAAGAGAAGGGGGTGGGGCTACAAGGGCTCACAAGCACTTGATCATTCCAATCTATCTAGTATCATATATTTAGTTAGCTAAAGCATGTTTATCAAAATTTTCACACCAACTCTGAAAATAAGAGGGATGAAACCCAAGCTCATAAAGGCCATAAAGAGACTCCATGAACAATGATGAGCACATTCTGTTGTGAAATTTCAACAATGATGAGACATATAACAAGTTTTATGAGCTTATTTCTTCATTAGGACTTACAGATAAAAGAGGAAATATGGGAATACAAAAGCAAGCAAGACATAGTAGCACATACTAACAACACCTTTAGTACAGATTTACTAACTAATAGCAATTATTTGGAAACAGAGCTTAGTGTTCTCAAGGAAGTCCACCTCCAACTCCTCCACCAGCTCCTCCGCCAAACCCACCACCTGATCCACCCCCAAGTCCACCACCACCACCACCGCCGCCACCAAACCCTCCTCCACCACCGCCTCCAAGTCCACCTCCAGCTCCAGCTCCAGCTCCATACCCACCTCCAGCTCCTCCTCCAAAACCAGATCCACCACCTAGTCCTCCGCCACCACCACCACCGAACCCTCCTCCGCCACCACCGCCAAGACCGCCACCCGCACCAGCACCCCCGCCAAATCCAGCTCCACCGTCTGCACCAGCACCTCCACCCAAGCCAGCACCACCGCCAGCACCGAAACCACCACCGCCTCCACCACCTAGCCCGCCGCCATATTTAGGATGGTGGAAGAATGACTTCTCCTCCTCAAAGCCACTGTTTTTGCTCACAAGCTTCCTCGAACTAGCGGTGCAAACAAGAGCACCAAGGAGCACAAGGAGAAGCAACCTTGTAGTCATCTTCACTAGTAGTAATAGAAGAAAACTTGTGTTGAGAAGTGGAGTGTCGAGTGAGGGATTATATAGACGTTAGGATCTTTAAATTGTGAAGGGGACGGTTGAGAAGGTTTTAAATATAAGCACCTTCTCATCTACAACCCGTGCTGAGACAGTTAATATGGCCAACTGCCTCCTTTGAAAAAGAGAGGCAACACCCCAAGTTGACGATCACTTTGGTCGGAAGGAAGACTTTTCAACCAGAATTACAAGGGTTTCCTTTTTCTTTTCTTTTTAGGGTTTAATCTTCAACATCTCTCACTTAATTCATTAACATTTAACACTCTTCTACTCCTTCCTCTCTTTCTATGAAGTTCTTCTAGAGTTACTCATGACTAAATATAATCCATTAATCCCTGTAATAGCATTTGGTACACATGTTTGTTGTAGGAAGGGTAAATGAGTAATGAGCTCAAATTGGAGTATACTGAAACCTTACCTCTCTACTTATAATTTGCGTTGGTACCAATATAATGCCATGACCCACCCAGCTACGAGACATAGTGACATACATGTGGCACATGTACAACAGGAGAAGCTCGACCACATTATTATTATTATTATTATTATTATTTTTGTAACGATGGTATCCGGTCCTCTTAGAGCCACCAACTAAGTCGCTCGGCCGTGCAGATCCCCTTATACTAGACAACCAGGAAAGTTGGGATAAATCCCGAAGGTGGCCAACAAGGGGAAGAGAATCGAACTCAAGACCTCCGCTTCTTGAGGTGTGGTCTTGGCCTAGCCCATTTATGGGTCCTGCCAGGACATCTGGTAACTCCAAACCACTTGATGGATGGTTAAACCATCTGATCTATAGACTATTCTGTTATGACCTGCCAAAAGAATGCAATAAGAGTAACAGTTCATTTTTCATGTTTTTTTTTTTGTTCTCTTTTAGTACATACCCCTGTGCATGTCCTTTGATGGCCTGTATCAAGACCCAGCCAACCGTGCCCATTTCCCTCTAATGATATAGATATAGTTCACATAGAGATTAGATATGATATTCTAAGATGAAAACAGATGTCATTTTGCTGTTACTGATTTTCCTGTTAGGAGTAAACTAAGGATTTCTATGTGATTCAAATCTACCGTATTTACTACCCAGGCTATGTATTGTTATGGTCGGTGTGTGACATGCTCTTATCTCAATACAATAGCATTTTGATTACTATTATTGTAGAGTAGAGGCAACATCTATATTCTGTTAGAAAGGTTCTGCAGGGATTTGACTGATTAATAAAAAAAAAAGACGTCAATACGAAAAGGAGGTGGTGAGGAAGTCAGAAACACCAAATTTTGTTTGACGGGATTAAAGGATGCTTACCTGGTCTGAATTGGCATAGCGTAAACTCTATGATGAGGACAAAACCAGAAGCTTGCTCTCTGCCTACTATACATGGGTGGAGTGTGCGAGGTAATGACGGAAAAATGGAGGGGGAAGAGAGGATAAGGAAGAAGATAGGATAAAAAACGTAAGGAAACGTTGACGTTGGTGTTGTGGAGAGGTTACTCATGTCTGACAATACAACACCCTAAGTTAGTTCCCGTGAACCCCACAGCCAATCAGTCTCCAACAACCTTTCTGTGGGGGGTCCTCAGTAGTTAATTTCCAGTGCATTCTCCGTTATGAATTCAAGCACCCCCCATTAACATATAGAATGGTTCTTAACTATATAGACTTAGAACTGCAGGACCGATTTTAGCCTTGTCGATTTGTTTTCAATGATAGTTGGAATAAACTGGAAAAGAATAGAACAAAACTTTATCTGGTTTTTTGGAAGGGACGGAGTGAAAATTAACAAGCTTTTAACCATTGAGGTCTTTAATATGCCGGAACCAAAAAAAAAAAAATGTGGTGCGCCTAGTGATTATTGCTCTTATATGGTGGAACAGGTAGAGTATCTTATGTAAAACCCACCTCGAGACCGTATTGCAGGGTTGGTATAGCTGAGGGAATGAACAGGTCGCGTTCCGGACGGTTATTAATGACGGACCGCAGGCCAAGCATCTCTAACTAAGGAGGGGTGCCAAATGGCTGGTTTCAAGCTGGCACAAAGTAGGTCTCTTGAATTGATGGAGGTTGGGTTTGGCCTGTGAGTGTGGTCTAAAAATCTAAAGGGTATGGGTCTTTGTGGGAGGAGTGGTTTGGCGATATTATACCGGATCCTGAGACACGGGTGGGGTGTTGGGTGTGGGTGGTGCGACCGGAGTGACCCGAGTTAATATACTTAATATTAGAGTTCTTATGGAGTGATTAATTAGGCAATTGTGTGGGGGTTCACCCGAGTTCCGACCCCGTTTGTCTCCGTTGTACCCTAGTGGCAGATATATAAGAGTTTTCTAAAGGATTGGGGGCAAAGGGACTCGAGGGCTTTGAAAAGAGGGGGTTTAGGATGGGAGAGTATGTCACTGTTTTATCAGGATTTTAGTGGAATTTCTTGCCGTTTCTCCTTGTTGGATGGTAAGGCACCGGCTGAACAATATATTCGCTCTCTTTTGTGCGATTGCTTGGTTCTTTGTTCTATTCTATAGACTTCGAATGGTATAAACATGCCTCTTCATAGAGAGGTATTCGGATTATGCCCATGGGGGGGTGACGAGTTGGCAAAAGCCCAAACCTCAAAGTAACCCCACAACCCCGAATGGTGGTAAATGATAACCCAAAAAAAAAAAAAAAAAAAAAAACCAAGCCTTGCCTTTAAAAAGAGGAAGATAAAGCTTTGAGACCCTCTTAGGGTCGAGACCAGGCTATAGAGAGGGATTTCACAAGGGAGGCCCACCAGGAAATGGGCCCCCAACTGAAAATAAATGCGCTTTAGAAGCATGGTCTTGGCCCTAAGCGGGTTTCGTCAAGTAGCAAAGTCCTTTAAAAAATAGTGATAAAGCTTCTGAGACCCCTTGAGGGCGAGACCATGCTATTAAGAGCATGGGATTTCAGGGGGGGGCTAAAATGTGAACTGAGCCCCACCTGAAATCCGGATGCTCTTTGAACAGTCTCAGTGGTATCGATACCTAAGTGGTCTCAGTAGCAAAAGTCCCCCGTCAAAAAATAACAGAAAAATGTAAGCCAAGGCCTCGACACTTTCGATGCAAGTTTTGGTTTATATAGCCATTATGAACAAATTTTTCACAATAAATTAAAAAAGGTGTTCAGGAAAATAATAATTTAATGGTGTACAAAGTGCGACGGGAGCACACTCAATCATGATTGAACCTCCACACGTCAAGTGCTGTGTTCTCTTTAAACCTATTACTGTGGTTAAGATTCACTAAGCCATAAGGGGTCAACAATCTAACCTTATTTATAATAAATATTAACCGAGGGTAAAATTAAATTTTTTTTTTTCTTA